>BPLR01015393.1:0-164223 GCA_021605095.1 Caerostris extrusa | reverse complement strand
ACATCTATTTCTACCACTTATTGCTCAGGTGTCGCAATTGTACGCCCTAGAAGATTTCTTAGTGCGCCGTAGAAGATTACCTTGTTCGCCCTGTTATATTCCGGACAAATATGTGTCAAAATATAAAAATAAATATAATTATTCTTTCTTGTATATTTTTCCGTTCGTCAAATCGTGATAATACTTCAAAGAATGTTTGCGAGAAACTAGGAGCGGTAACTTCCATGGTTGGCTACTATAAGTATTAACGTCTATGTTAAAAATACTTTTTCATTGCAGCTTATGAGACTCCGCCGTCTATAAAAAGGTACTCTGTGGAATTGATCATTTAACATTAATTGAAGAAGAAGAATTAGTTGTTTTCATCCATTGATCCTGGATTGAGAATTAACTATATAGAATCGCTTGAAACCTTCTTTAAAGAAAAATGAGTGTCAATAGAGTTTTTTGCATACCGTATTTTTATCTTTCCATATTTTTTTCTCCCTAGCGCGCATGCTCATAGGAAAATTGCGCATGCGTATCTGTAATAATGTTTCCTATGAGCATGCGCGCTAGGGGAGAAAAAAATATCGGACGATAAAAATAGGTATGCAAAAGCTCTCTATTATCTAAACAAAGCTTTGAAAATCATTGAAAGTTTTTGCTAGAATTTTCAACATCGTATTTATGTGAATTAGGATTTTCTATCCTCACCAAAATTAAGTGTAAAAAGAGGATATCTTCTATGTATTGACGAGAAAATGAGAGTTTGCCTTTCAAATATACTATGCCTAAACTTAGAAGAAATCGGTAGGATTTTCAGACTCGTGTTTCTCATAAATGCAAGAATAAATAATCTTAAAATGCGTTTTATTTTTATCATATTATTATTATTATTATTTGTAATTGTTGACTTAACTAGATATATGAAATGATTGACTTCGGCAACGAAATCTGCAATCGTTTAATGGATTTCAATTTTAAATGTCTAGTTTATCTAAACAAAATTTCTTAGAGTAATATATACTAGTTGCTAATTTATTAAAGCATGACATCACCGGATCGTGTGGGCTGCTTTATAAAATAATAGGATAATTTGAAATCAAAATATTGTACTCGTGCAAGATGGTATAGGTGTTTTCAGTTCCATTCTGTGGGCATAAACGTTTTGAATCGACAATCGACGAGATTTATTCTGTGCAACTTTTAGCAGAGCAACTACTCCTTGATATCCTCCTGAATGTTGGAGCAATGCTTTCTTAGGTGATCAAGGTGATAGTGTACCCTTACTAGTATAAGTCACAGTTGTGCCTTAGAAATTCTACCGGAAAGAGATGCCTTTCTAGGTGAGTTACACCTAGAAACTACTGATTCTAGATTGTATACAGATTCTACTGATTCTAGATTTTAGATTGTAGTTAATTCTAAACGTCCTCTCAGAAAGCGATGTCTTTCTAGGTGGCAGTCACCCCAAGAAATCTTCCCGGAAAGAGATGTTCCTTTCTATGTGGCAGTTACTCTTAGAAGTTCTCCTTAAAAATAATACCTTCGTGAGCGCAGTTACCCCCTAGAAATCCCTTCGGAAAGCGATTTCTTCATAGGTTGCAGTTCATTCACTCAGAAATCGCTGCTTTTCTAGGTGGCAGTTACCCCTAAAAGTCCTCTTGGAAAGCGATATCATCCTATGTGAACTGTTCATGACATACATGACATGAAAACGCGAGGTACACTAAGATGCAGTGATTTTTTATCAATATTATATGCATTTAAAAAAGAAAACGATCACAATTTTACCGATTACAATATGAATTTAAACGATAAACACGATTTTTAAACAAATCATAAGTAGGGATTAACATTTTAAATAATAATATATCGTATTGTATTTGCTAGTTCATAAAAAAATTAGGAAATATTATTATTTGAGTGTTTTCAAGGCGAGTGTTACTATTAAAAATGTTTCCTTTCTGCAAAGTTTGAAAGTTTAACCGTTTCATTTATTTTTTTCTTAGCGCATTAATACCTGGAACTATTAGCATCTTAAAGACGGATTTATGACAGCTAAAGGCCACTTACTTGCTCAGGGTGAAAAAGGTACACTTTGGGGCACAAAACTGGTTGCTAAAGTGTCAACCAATACTTGGTAATTGAGAACAATTTTACGTTATGTTACATTAATTATTGACCTAGTTGTAGCTTAATTTACGGGTTGCGGTATTATTTAGGGTGAGTTTAGAAGCCTAATCGTTGCCTATGAGGCTCGGCAGAGGGCGGCAGGGGTGGAGGGGGGAGGGGAGAATTGGGAAACTGCACAGACTGGCGACTCTTGGCTCGCATGGCTTGACATTGATTGCGCCTTAATTGTGAAAAGTGTTATTTCTGGGCTTTTCTGTTGTTTTTTCCTTTTTCTTTTGGGTAACGCGTGTGTAAAAAGTGAATAATTAATTTCGCCGTCGTCGAGATTTCTTGTGTGAGATAAGAGCAGAGTTTTAGTGGCGATGGCATGCTGTCCTTGAGAGTTGGATGATCTTTCTTTATTATTTTCTTTCCCCTTCTTAACATTCTAAGAGTTTTTTGGCTATTTGCGTTAAAATGTGCATAAAATGTCTTTACTAGTGATACTTGTGATCGTTCTATACTAGTAAGTCAAGTTTTGGGAATCTTTACTTGGGTAGCATCTTTACAATTTTTGTAGACGCATTTAAAATTGTAAAAACAAAATTTAAAGTTGTAAAATTTAAAATTTATTTGTTAAAAGTATGTGAGGACAGATACATGTCGAAGATATGTGTTTTAGGAATACATGTGTAGGGAATTTAGAATACATATCAGATACGTGTGTTAGGAATCTTTACTTGCGTGGCATCTGTAAAATTTTTGTAGATATACTTAAAGTAGTAAAAAACAAAATTTAAAGTTGTAAAATTAAAAAAATTTTTTTGTCAAAAGTGTGTGAGGTCAGATACATATCGAGGATACAGGTTTTATAATGCATGTTTAGGAATACATGGCAGATGCATGTTTTATTAATCTTTGCTATTTTTGTAGACAAATTTGAAGTTGCAAAAAAAAAATAAAAAATTTAAAATTCATTGATGAAAAGTGTGTGAGGTCAAATACATATCTAGAATACATGATTAGGAATAAATGTCAGATACATGTTTTAGGAATCTTTATAATTTTTTGTAGACATATTTAAATTTGTTAAAAATAAAATTTTTAAGTTGTAAAATTTAAAATTTATTGGTCAAAAATGTGTGAGGACAAATATATGTCGACGATACGTGCTTTACTAAAGCATGTTTAGAAATACATGTCAGATACATGTTTTAAGAATCTTTACTTGGGTAGCATCATTTACAATTTTTGTAGATGTATTTAAAGTTGTGAAAAATAAAATTTAAAATTTGTTTGTCAGTGAAGGCGGATTTGGAGAGGGGAGATCAGATTCGTGTCTAGAACACATGTTTTAGAAATACATATTTAGGAATACATGCTTTTTTAGAATACATGTCAGATACATGTTTTGGAATCTTTACTTTAAGTAGCATCTTTACAATTTCTGTAGACGTGTTTAAAGCTGTAAAAAATGAAATTAAAAATTATGATAAAAACAAAAGCAATTAAAAAAAATTATGCAAAATTAAAGGGCAAATTTTCTTATTTGTGTAAAGTCAGTGTCAGTAGTGATATTAAATGGAAATTATTTGAAATTTTGTCGCTAAGTGTGCTGCATAATCTCCAACGCAATATTTTTCTAACGTTGGATAATAATAATAATTGGATAATAAAAATTTAATTTAATTTAATGCAAACATTTGACATATATCTGACCTCGCACACTTTTGACAAATTTATAAACATAGAGTGAGAATAAAGTATGAACGCGCAGACTGCAGCCCATCTCATATTTCTGTTTTAATTAAAAAGTATAATTGGTAGTTTTTAATGAAAGATTAAAAACAGGCGACATGACTCAGCCTTAGTTTCATTTAAAAAATAATCATTTAAGCATTAGAAAAATATTTAATTTGATAGTTTCTATTTTATTATGTATTTTCAATCATTATGCGTATGTTTGTATGGTAACGATAGCTTCACGAATAAATAATGTATAAAAGCTTCATGTAATATAAATATACATAATTATGTTATAATCACCATACTGTTAATAAATCATGATTATAGATTAAAACCTCGTTGAGAAATTAAATTTTTTAATTTGTAAAGTTATCATGTAGGCTTTAAGTTCTATTGATATTCTGTATTTAAGGCTGTACATCAAAGTGATGTAAAAATATTAAGAACTAGATTTTATTACATCTCTAATTACAATATTGAAGCAAACAAAACATTTTAAAGCATTTCTTACTTAAAACATCTATTAATTTACAAAACTTTGTCTGAGTTCTATGTATACTGGATTTTTATTCAAATAAACGATGTAGGACATATGTTTACTTCATCGTCATTATGAGCCAAAGTCTTTAGTCAAAATCACTAAGAGAAAATGAATGCTTTTTTTTATATTTTGTTATAATCTCCGTTTACGATGTCATTGTGTTGTGTTATTTTCTCTTGTCCGGAAATCGTGTCGATGTTGTTTTCCAATGGCCAGTATTTTCCATCTATTCTGTTTTCCAATGGTCGCTATTTTCCATCTATTTGTTTTCCATTGGCCAGTATTTTCCATCTATTTTGTTTTCCAATGGTCACTATTTTCCCTCTATGTTGTTTTCCATTGGCCAGTATTTTCCATCTATTCTGTTTTCCAATGGTCACTATTTTCCCTCTATGTTGTTTTCCATTGGCCAGTATTTTCCATCTATTCTGTTTTCCAATGGTCACTATTTTCCTCTATGTTGTTTTCCATTGGCCAGCATTTTCCTTCTATTCTGTTTTCCAGTGGCCACTATTTTCCCTCTATGTTGTTTTCCAATGGCCAGTATTTTCCATCTATTCTGTTTTCCAATGGTCACTATTTTTACCTCTATGTTGTTTTTCATTGGCCAGTATTTTCCATGGCCAATAATTTCATTTAAGGTCATTTGTTTCTACAATCGCAGATATATATTAGTTTTAACATATCTCAGGATGCATCCGTCACCCATTATCCGTTACCTAGGCATTCTGCACCCATCATCCTTTTATCAGGATGCATCTTGCAACCAATATCCTTTACCCATACATCCTGTACCCATCATTCTTTACCCATACATTATGTACCCATCATTCTTTACATCTTTTACCCATCATCTTTTACCCATACATCCTTTATCCTCAGGATACATCCTGCACCCATCATCTTTTACCCTTACATCCTTTATCTTCAGGATGTATCTTGCACTCATCATCTTTTACCCATGAATCCTGTACCCATCATCCTTTATCCATGCATCCTGTACCCATCACCCTTTTCTCATGCATCCTTTATCCTCAGGATGCATCTTGCACCCATCATCCTTTACCCATGCATCCTGCATCCATGTGGGGGTTCCTACTCTGCACCCATTATTTAGAATGAACTTTCTCAAAGTTAAGAACTAAGAGATTCACACCCTCCTCCCCGTTTCCACAATAACAATGGATAGTCTTTCTGGAGACAAAATTATCGTAGCCCATGCCTTGCATAAACACGGAAGTTATGGGCCCGGTTTCGCTGCTGGTTTTGAATTGAACTTCTCAAATTCTGAAATACAATGCCTTACAACGACCACTTAATTAAAAGTAATTAACAGAAATTACTATTTCAGAACTTGACATTGGTAAGAGTGTTTACATGTGTAAAAATATAATTATGATCCTTTTTTAAAATTTTTTTTATAAAGACACAAAAAAGTATTCAAAGTCTTGATTCAGATCTGCAAGTAATTAGCAAAGAATCAATGCGTAGTTATGGAATGTACTAAAAATAAAGAATTCTTAAGGAGTGGCTTTCTTTTGCTGACGCAAGAACTTTTATGCGTATATCAAATATGCATTCCTAAATACGGAGATATTCTTTTTTTAGATTTTAGAATCTGTTCTTTTACATTCAGAATTTTAAATGCAAATCACAATCTTAATAAAATGAAATGAAAAAAAAAAAACAGAAATTCTTGGATGAATTTCAGTTCATACTGTACGTACGTTATTCATTTTATTATTTATTCTTTCCACGGAATTTAGATATAAGTGGAATGCCAAGAAGTGATTAAATTAACTTCCACCAGCGCCGCATTTCCTTATGACAATGTCTTTAAACCCTTAAATTTTCAATGATTTCTTGTTCTATATTTAACTTATATATTTCTTAGATTCTATACCCAAACGACTGTCATTATATTACGAATAATTTGAATTACTATCAGTAACCCTACCAGTACTGAAATTCTGCATTATATTTAGCAACATTTTTTTCTAAGGTCTCTGTAATTAATTCCGGGCATTCTCCTTTATAATTCAACTGTAATTTTTGTCAACTCATGTTATTATCATGTGCTAGCATGATGTCGTCAGTTGTGAATTTTGTTTGATTGAAAAAAAGAAATGAAGAAAGTAAGAATTTTTAAAACAGATTAATATAATTAAACAGATTTAATATAATAAAATCTGAGACGGCAGTATTATCGTTGTTTCTTATTCCACTTCGTAGACAGCAACATCTAGACCGAGTCCAGAAACCTGCTTGGTTTCATGGAAGGAGGGTAGGAGGGTTAGCTTCTGTTGTGATGGAGCACTCATAAGTAGAAGTTTGACTTGGCTCCGTGTCACTGAAGAAGCAGGAAAGTGCCTTCAGAGAGGAACCGCAATGTGTATCGTATGGGAGAAAAACCGGAAAGCTTCCACTAGGTAATCCGACTAACGAGGAAACATGCTGAACATATCTAAAGCCTTCGATGCTCCTCGTGTTTTAAAACAGTGTCTACAACAATGCCGCCAGTGGATTGAATCTCAGCCCTAATGATCACCAGTGTCGCATGTTGCCACTGAGCCACGAATAGGGTATACTCTTTTCCCACGTGATTATTTCTATTGCGTATGTGTCTTAAAATGTACATAATTTCAAAAATGCGTGTTGCTAAGATGTACATTTTGCTAATATCAAATCACGTGATGTATATTTCATTTTGAATTGCCTGGCTTTCAGATTGTAAATAAATTACTGCTTCAGTTGTCTCAAAAATAGTGTCTTAAGAATCAACTATATTTATGGAAACTAATATAACCATCTCTTATTAATGTTATATTCAGCTACCATTGATAAAATAAGTAATAAAATATATTATTTACGCTCTCAATTAAAATTCGTTAATAATTTCATTTTTTTTTTAAATTTATTTTTGTATTCATCATCATCATCATTGGTTCAACAGCCCCATTGTGGGCCAAGGCTGTCTGTCTACTGGCAGATTACGAGACGAGAGATGTTTTTCTGCTGATGGGGTAGGGTTGTCAGCCCTACGTTCAACAGTCATATTAGACCAGGACCTACGGTTTAAAGCGGATTCCGAACCACTACAAACTTCCATTGCACCAGAGGAACTCGAACCCGAAACCTGTGGCACCGAACGCCAGATATATTTTTTTGTATTACGTAATCTTATTTTTAGCGATGCCATTTCCATACATTTAATTAAAATGCGTTAAATAATAAATTATTTATTTTTATTATGTTTTTATTTATCATCAATCTACCCGATTTTAAATTTTAAATGTTCACAAACCTATCAAGCAAAAATTTGAAAAATTTGAAATTTTTTTTAAATAAGTTAATTCCAAAATTAGAGACAAACTTTATTAATACCATGCCGCACCTTTTAAAGGAAACGAAGAATGTCGAAATTACACTCAATCAATACAGGACCATGAACAATTCAAAATGAGATACAATACACGTGACTTGATGTTGACGCATAGTAGGTGTTAGAAACACGTGCTACACATAAATTTCTACAACCCATGCATCTTCATTTGTCACTTGCTACGTATTTTCACTTGTCACGTATTTTTATGGACGTTGCAAGCAGCACAGCAAAACAACATCATGTTCACACATATTTTTAATTGTGATCTATTGCCACATATTTATTATTTTCCTTTCCTACAATTTTTTTTTTATTGTAAATCAAATCAGATGACAAATTAATATTTAAATATTTATTTATTTATTTTTTGTCTTGGATATCAGAGTGATAAGATTTTGTCAGTTTTATAAGCATCTGGGAAAAAAAAGCCGCAAGAATTTTTACTTTTGCTGTTTGCACATTTTTGCGGTTGTCATAATTTCATATGAAATATTATAACCAGTTATGATAAGAATTGTGGTTCATCATTAAATAATGAGTATTTTTCTTTTAACACAATTTTTTTGAAATTAATTAGACAAGAAGTAAAATTAGTTTATTTTAAAGATAATTTTATGATATGTGTATGAGAATAATATTATTTTATTGGTCAATATGCATCTACCATAATTTCATATAAGATATTATAACCAGTTATGATAAGAAGTATGATTCACCATTAAATGAATATTTTTCTTTTAACACAATTTTTTTAATTAATTGAAGTTAAATAAATAATATATGTTTATTTTAAAGATAATGTTTTGCTATGCATATTAAACTAATACTATTTTATTGGTTTATATACATCTACCAAAAGTATGCATCAATTTGTACTTTTGTCATTTGCGCATTTTTGTAGGCAGCATCAGTCTTATACCAGGGCACTTTGTATACTTAAAATAGTGCTAACAATAATAACTTAAAATTTAACTTTAAATAGTTAACACTATAATTATTTTTAATTATAAAATATATTTAAAATTTTAGTGTTAAGAATCAAATATGTATTATCACAAATATAAATCTAAGTAAATAACCAAATTGGATTTTTTTTTTTCATTACAGCAATAATACATATTTATTTAATAAATTGTATTTTATTAAGGCAACCAAAATGGAGACAATTTGCTAGTTTGTCTTCAGTCTTCTTTCGATATCTAAATATATCGAATTTTTTAATCTCAAATAGGATTCTAATAAAGAAAATATTGATTTTTTTTAAAACAAATTCTTTTAAGGTACGAACATATTTATTTAATTTTGAAAACAGAAATTTACAAACTGATTTCTTTTTTATTTCATAAAAAATGTGAAAATTTTATAATTTAATTGAAACAAAATAGCTTGGTTTAAATTTAGATTAATTCTTGGCTGAAGAGTTGTAAACACTCTAAAAACAGTAAAATAATTTTGCTCTGAAGTTCTACCTTTACATTCATTATACATACATTGTTTTAAAAAAATTTAGTGCCATATTTTTACTTTTGATTGGATGATGCACAATGTTCTATTCATGACAGCACGTGCAGTTTCTGAAATTCAAAAAGTGCGGTCATTGCTTTCAGAAACGAGAAGACTCGATAAAGATTATGCCAGCGTAGGTAACCGTCACGCATCGACAGTCAGGACTCTGTAAGGGAGTTTTCTGATTTTCTTATATACGACTCGCAAATACAGAGAATTTATTGCGGGAAGTTTTTTATTGTTTATCACATAAAACTGTAGAACATAAGATTTCAGATGTATAAAAAAATGCTTTAATTTATATGCATTAATATATGACTAATTTAAAAATTATGTGGCATTTTCTGGCAACATCACTGTTGTTGTAACTTTCGAGTTTGAAATAAAAAATATATAAATTTTCATCACATCATGTACCTATAATTATTTTCCTTGTACCCTTATTTTTTATTATTGTTTTCATACACACTTATTTTTTATTTTTTTTCCTTATTTTTTTTTACTTCCTTATACCCTTATATCTTAAACAAGCATTACGTTTTTGAGATTGTTTTTAATTCAAAATAAAATAGTATTTAAAAAACAAAACATATATATTTAAAATTTGAAGACGATATATGTTTATACTAACTGCGATAAAAATAAAAGACAACGCAATTAGCGGATGTAGTTTAAGAAAGCAAAACCAGCAAATATAAAAGTTAAAAAAAAAAAAAAATTGTTTATACATCAGAGTTAAACTAACATTTCCTTTTAATGATTGTTTTGAATTCAAAATAATAGTTAAAAATAACATGTTGTGTATTTAAGATAATGGAAATTAGAAAGAAGAGTGATCCTTTACGCTAACTATGATAAAATAAAAAATAAGCAATTAGCGGGTGCATTCTGCTTAAGTAAAACAATTAAATGGAAATAAAGTTTTTGAAAAATTCACTTGAAAATATTTTTTATAATATTTTATAATTTATATTTTTATAATAATAATAATATATAATTTTATATAATAATATATAATATTTTGTATAATTTTCTTATAACAAGGAAATTTTTAACAGTTCGTTTTTAAGATGGAAAGAATTAAAAATTTTTTTTGGTAATTTGAAATTTTTATATTTAATAAAGAGGTAGAACAATTAACTAATAATTCTAAAAAATCGGTTTCATTTTCTATATTTTTATTATTACTTCATTTTTAGGCGAATGGTCTCTAGAATTTATTTTTTTCTAAATTTTTGAGGGGAATTTTTTTATATTATTTATTTATTTTTTTTTTATTTTACAAAATGTATGCAACAGCCTCAAATCCACAAAAAGAAATTTTAAGATTTTTTTAAGTATAATTTGTGAATCATAGGAAATAAATTACAGTACTCAAGACAGTGAGGGATATACTTGTTCGGTTGCGGCGTTATAAAGGTTGCGGCGTTATAAAGGTTGCGGCGCTGTATAATTTAGGCTCCATAATTTAGTCTCCGACTGCCTCCCCCCACTCCCACAATAAAAAACACATCAGAAATTATGTTGTATTTTTCATTTATATGTATGTAATAAAAGATAAATAATGTAATAAAAAAGCAGGTAAAGAATTAGATGCAGGATATTACATAAATTTTCTAAGCCTTAATTTTAAAATGAATTATGCTTTTGGTAATAAATATCGTAGGGAATTTTAAAAAAAAATTATATAGATATTGCATCCAGATTAGCACGTTATTGACACAAAATCTGATCTTCTAATTTACAATAAAATAATGAATGAAATGAAATGATTATGAATGAAATATTTTTCTAATATTTAAATGTTTATTTTTTATGATACTAAGCTTGAATCATGATCTCTATTTTAAGCCGTTGGTCCCGGTCTCATATGACCGTAGAGCGTCACAGCGAACAATCAGACTTCTTTTCACCCACATCATTCCCAAATTCTAAAGGGGCAACTCAGCTCTAGACACATTGATGTGGTGTGGTGTTACAGTAGTAGTAGTAGTAGTCATATCAGACCAGGACCTGCGGTTTAAAGTGGATTCCTAACCACTACACACATATACGGGACCCGCCGGGACTCGAACCCGAAATCTATGGCATCTAGCGCCAATGATCTTGTTACTAGGCCTAATCTTTCATCAAAATCTGAAAAATTATATATACATACACTCAAGAGCCAAAACATTATGACCACCCCTACATTTTTCAATGAACTCGCCTGGTTGACGTGGAAGGCACGTGATCAGGTGGAAGTGGTATTTAACTGGTATTAAGTAGTAGTATTAATCCATGCCAAGGCGGGTTGAAGCTGAGTTGCGCGCCAAAGGTGGGCCAACTCGTTATTGACAGGTGGTCATAATGTTTTGGCTCTTGAGTGTACATATATTGTATATAAAATGATGAAACAGGCCGCGGTCTGTGTGTCCCTGACTCGAGGGTTTCTCTCATATTGCCTTGTCTGGGAACACCAGTGTGTTGTCGAGACAAGGCAAAGCGGAATTAAATGCGGTTTAATGAAATCAAATGTTCGTAGGTGTTCACATTTTCTTTTTTAAATCTGACTTCCCATCAATGTCATGTCTGAGCGAGCTTTAGAACTACCCTTGGATGTGGAGCGTTCTGATGCGTAAAAAGCTCAGAGCGCGGAGTACTTCGAGGCACTGCTGCTGCTGCCCACGTACAGAGAGGAGAGAAGTGTTAAGTGCAATGCACTCGCGCACTCGAGTTCTTCAAGGAAATCATAAGTTTCCCAATTTATCGCTTCATTCATTTAAAACTTAGCCTCCACATCATCAAAATATTAATTGGACTTCTTTCTTCCTGTTTTTCTGCTCCTCCTCCTTTTTTTTGCTAATGACCCTCGCATCTGTTGTGGCGAGAAGTTAACGAGTTTATGGTAAAAAATAAAGATTTAGTTAAGAAGTGTTTTGGGTTTAAACTATTTTTGATGAAGACGTATGGGTCTGGTTAATATTTTCTTTGGAAAATGTATATTTTGTATCTTAATATACTGTTCTAGAAGAATACTAGTAAATCAGTTTAATGATCTGTTTGTTGCTCTTATTTATTTTAATGAAAATATCTTCAGTGTAATTTAATGAAATTTACTGAGTCACATCAATTCATTTGCAACATTTTAAAAGTCTTTATTATCAAAAAACTGATAAGTAAGATTAACTGATGAACTTATTTAACTAATAAATAAAGATTGTATTTTAGATTTTGCAGATTCTAACCTATGAAGGATGCATCAAAAATATTTCATGTTCTTTATCTTTTTGCAAACAACTCATGTGAAAAAAGATTTAGTTACAAAGTGTTTTGGGTTTAAACTATTTTTGATGAGGATGTATGGGTCTGGTTTGTTCAGTTACGTTAACAAAATAAAGAAATATTTTCTTTGGAAAATGTATATTTTGTATCTTAATATACTGTTTTCAGAAGAATACTAATAAATCAGTTTAATGATCTGTTGCTCTTATTTATTTTAACGAAAATATCTTCAGTGTAATTTAATGAGATTTTACTAAGTCACATCAATTCATTTAAATCATTTTAAAAGTTTTAGCTATCAAAAAACTGATGTGCAAGGTATAACTAATATATAAAGAGTGTATTTTTGATTTTGCAGTCTTTGACCTAATATAGGATGCATTAAAAACATTTCATGTGCTTTATCTTTTTACAAACAACTCACGTTAACTGATTTTTTTTTCCAAAATATATCAGAGGTCATTGCAATTTAAATTGTGCAATCAGAGCTCATTGTATAATTTTAATATGATTGTATAATTTCATTGAAAGTTAAAATTTATTCACTTCTTTCCTATAACGTATTATGTTTTATTATTTTAATGAACATATATACCAAGTCATAACAATTTATTTTCATCATTTTAAAAGTCTGATGATAAAACTGATAACCCATGTACAACTAATAAATAAAGAATGTATACTTTTCATATTAGAGGAAACTATTTATCATGTACCCAAAATTAATGTATAAGAAGTATAGAAAAAAATTTGAATTTATTTATTACTTTATAGCTTTTTAAAAATTCAATCCGAATATAAAAATAGTTACCACGTTGTTTTTAGACTTTTCTCCGATATTTCTTCACGTTAAACTGTAGGTCCCAGTCTAATTAGCCCAAAGTGTGCACAAAATGACAGTAGAGCGACAAACCAAACCAAACCTATATTTATTCAATCGATTTTCAAAAGCGATTCCTAAGCAGGAACAATAAAATTCTTTTATATGCAGTTATTTTACGACTTATTATTACCTACGAATGTCCAGTCTGGTCTTATACCGCTAAGTCTAAGATCATCGCAGCTCTTCAAAATATCACTCTCAGACAAATCACCGCAGCTAGCTGGTATATGAGATTAATATTCCTCCACTTAAAGACTTCCTTAACTACGTTTCGGAAATTTTTTTTTCAATTCTATTGATAACCACATGAACTCCTCAATTCAGGAACAGTGGCCAATTGGCTAACGCTCTGATCTTTGATACACACTTCAAGTTCGAATCCTGACGGTGGCATGGATGCTTGTAAGCTGTTCAGAATCCACGTTAAACTATAGGTCCCGGTCTAATGAGCCCAAAGTGTACACAAAATGACCGTAGAGCGACAAATCAAAAAGTTAAACTTTGTGATCCTAATATTAAATAATTAATCTTATATAAATATTATATATATTATATTTCATAATTTTATTATAATTAATATTTCAATTTAATATTTTTTTTTCATTATTCTGGGCAGTTTACCTAACCTTCAACTGTTTATATTATGTTCTACCGGAGATGAGGCCCCTCGGGGCCAAGATGCTCAAGAATCCAAACACCAACCAACCAAAAGCGATTCCCTTAACAGTATTTAACTGTGACCTAGGAGCATTACTATATTTTTTAAAACAAATTTAAAGCAGTAATAGAGGGATTTTATTAAAAACATTTAATAATTTTAGTATAATTAATATTTTAATTAATTTTTTTTAATTGTTGGGGATAATTTACCTAATAGTCAACCGTTTATACCTTGTTCCGGAGATAAAGCCCCCTCTGTGCTAGGAAGCTCCCGGAATCCTAACACCCACCAACCAAAAAGCGATTCCCTGAACAGTGTTCAGCTGTGACCTATAAACAATCCTATATTTTTAAAACAAATTTAAAGCAATAATAGAGGGATTTTAAGTTTAAAAAATATTTATAATTCATCATAAACCGGCATTTTATAATAATAATTAACATACGTAAATACTCTAGCAGGAAATATTTATAGATTGAACTGTCTCACTTTCAAAGTGAATTATGCTCACAAAAAAGTTGAAAGAAGAGTGATGAAATAAAATTCAGCATAAAAGGACACTTTCTTCATTTAAACACCAGAACCAATTATTTCAATCTCGTTAAAAGAATTTATTATGGAAAAAAAGTACGTACTAAAATCCTTTCAAACGCAATTTCTATTGAAATTCTACTGAATTACATCATTTAAACGCAGTTTCCATTGAAATTCTACTGAATAACATCATTAATTTTGAGCAAACCAATCTGGGTTAGTGAGTACTGTGGCATTGAAGCTTAGTAAATCCCTGATTAAAACGGATGGTCATAAATTAATCCACGAAAGCAGCGAGAGTTGCCTGTTGATGAAGGACTATTTAGTCCATTTTGAAGACGCATCTAGCATCATCTGGGAGATAGTGCTGAGCAATTTAATCCACCCCCGTAGAGACGTTCGAGGAAACTTGTCATCTTCAGAGACATCGTCAGAAGTTATGCTTTGAGAAAGGAGAGGCGGAATTGCTTCTGTCCCGAGACCGGAATATAGAAATAACATGAAGAAACTTTCGTGGTTGTAAGTATGGTAGCTAATCGTCTTTTCACCGCCCACGACAATTGGGGGAAAAAAGATGTTCACATATGTTACCTCACTTTTGTGAGATAAGCAGTTATTAATGTACCCAAGGGCTTGAATGGCACTCTTGCTGAAGGCTTAAAGATAAATCACCAGGTTGGAGGTATAAATAATCTTTGTAATTACTACGGGAACAATTTAATCGCTTTTTTTAATCTTTGAGCTATAGTTGATCGTTATTGTGTTTTTGTTCTATCATAACGATTGGGTAATATTTAAGATTTTTTCCCCCTGTGGTGCAAGAATATTTGTTGTATGAAATTCATCAATTTTTAACTGCAACGAAGCATATTACCCTAAATGTAGCTACAATCGTGGACAGGTGGTGATGTGAACAGTCAACATGCATTTGGCTCAGCTTCAAATCCACTGCATAAGCAGTTTCACAACTGGTGACACTCAATTGTGATAACGTATATTATTATCTGGCATAGATAGTCGGGAGCTTTCCAAGTTTTCTTTCTCATGATAAGCAAATGTGTGGCAGTTACGCTTAAAAGTCATCCCGAAAGTAGATGTCATCACTCGTCTGTGGTCTATTCCTAGCGATATATGAAACTCGGTTGTAGTGCAGATGGCTAATGCATTCTGAAAAAGAATTTCATATTTACTTACCGTATGAGAGAAGCCCCTTAGATTTCCATCAAGCAATGTGAATTGATACGAGGCATTTATCGCATATTTCACCGATTCCACCGACATTTCACTTTATTTTCATGTTACATGTCGCAGTAACAATGTTTCTTGTTACGCTCCAAGTGGAAATTCAGATAAACTCGCATTGTACCACTGATTACGAGCAGGGAATGAATATTGAAAAATAATGTAAAGACTTTTATCGTAATAGGAAAACAATCCAGAAAAAAAAAGGAAAATTAATCACAACATCAAAAAAAAAAAAAAAATTCTAAAACAGTTAGTGTAAATTTTGTTACTAGAGTTGCTGTTGTTGTTTTCTCATATACCACTTGGTCGACAACAACATCTAGATCAAGTCCATCAACCTATGTCTTAAAACGAGGAGTCGTGATAAAGGATAAAAATGCAACTTTTTTTTTGTCATTGCGCCACAAAAACATGGGGCACCCAAAGGGAGAAGTCTGACTTTACTCCACTCGATTATACCCTAGTGAACTGGGTATCCATTTTAGTCACCTTTTAGACATGCATAAACTACAGTGAAGCTATTCTAACCCGGACCTACACGGGAGACTAGAGACTTAAAACCTTTCAAATGAATTACGCATATTATATTTGTTCTGATTACATCTTATGTTCATTAATTTTATATCTATTAAGATTTAGCTTTAACATTTATTAACATTTAGCTTTAACATTTATTAACAATTAGCCGTTTTATTAACATTTAGCTTTAACATTTATTAACATTTAGCCATGTATTTTATTAACATTTAGCTTTAACATTTATGAACATTTAGCTTTAACATTTATTAACAATTAGCTTTAACATTTATTAACATTTAGCTTTAACATTTATTAACATTTAGCCGTAACATTTATTAACATTTAGCCATTTATGAACATTTAGCTTTAACATTTATTAACATTTAGCCGTAACATTTATTAACATTTAGCCGTAACATTTAACTTTAACATTTATTAACATTAACAATTATTAACATTTTACTTTTGGGAGAAGTCTGACTTTACGCCACTCGGTTTACCTTCGGGCACTGGGTACCATTTTAATCACCTTTTACGGCACGCATGGGGCTACAGTGGGGCTATTCTAACCCACACGGGAGAGACTAAAGACTTAAATCTTTAAGCGAATTACGTATATTATATTTATTCTGATTGCATCTTATGTTCATTAAGTTAAGTTTATAATTAACATTTTTGCTTTAAAAAATATGATTCTATTATAGATGAACACTTCCATCAATTTCAATAATAAAAAAGAAGGATATCAGTCACAGATTTCTTTTCCATCATTTCTTGAATGAATAACTTTTTTAATATTATTAAATTTTTGAAAAAGCATGGCATTCTTTAAGTTTTTCAAACCAACTTGATTTAGTCAAAACGGTATGTAAAGAATTTTACGAAGTTGTATATAAATTTTTTTTTTCCAATTTACATTCATGTTGTTTAAGAAAAAATAAACTATCATAATTACAATTCCTTTTCCTTGTGTACGTTCAATTGTAACGCCCTTAAGGAATTGTATTTCAATGCAGGAGAGATTACTATATTTTTGAGGAACCCCAAGGCAAGATAAGCGCAGTATGGTGTGAAGAGCAAATTCTGAAATGGAATTCAAAGAGTAGTATTTGCTCTTAAAGAGTTTTTTTTTTTTTCATTTTTTTTTTTTTTTGTGCCGGTTAAAAATGTTTGTTTTTTTTTCAATTTAGACCATAAGCACTTGCACGGGGTATTTTGACCTCACATTTTCATTTGTAAAAAATTCTAGAAATTTCAAGAAATTTGCTGATGGCACTTTTGTACCTTCTTCCGTGGTACAATAATGAGGAACTCATCATAACAATTTGAAAAAATAAAGTGTTTTTTTCCATTTAAAATTTTTAAAATAAGAAAATTCTTTTCTCTTCCTACCTCACATCATGAACTGGACATAATAATAACTAAAGATTGGTTTGCCGTTCTACGGTCATTTTGTGCTCACTTTAGGCTAATTAAACCGGGACATACTGTTTAACGTGGATTGCGAAATACTAACAAACATCCATGCCACGTCAGGATTCGAACCTGAAGCCTATGATGCCAAAGGCCAGAGTGCTAGCTAATTGGTCATTAGACCGCAATAACTAAAAGCATAACATGTGATTTACTGGTAAATTTACAATAATAAATTAGTTTTTAATTTTTCTTTATCTATAAGCAAATTAATTGACTATTCTACTAGAGGGTGAGGGTTGCTCTCTACTTTTTGCAAGAAAATTAACATTGCTAGTTTTGGCTAAAAAGATTTTTTTTTAATTAAAGCGTTATATTGAATTAAGAATCTTTATTGTATGATTCTTGTATGATTATTATATATTAATTATTATAATGTTATTATAATAATTATTATAATGTGGAAACAATAGTAATTATGATAATTATTGGAAGAATGGGGAATTTATGAAATATTGATTATTTAACACAATTTTTTCTTTTGAGAGTTATTACTTTATACTTTGTTATTTTTTGTGATTATGATAATTATTGGAAGAATGGGGAATTTAAGAAATATTGATTATTTAACACAATTTTCATTCTTTTGAGAGTTATTACTTTATACTTTGTTATTTTTGTGATTATGATAATTATTGGAAGAATGGGGAATTTAAAAATATTGATTATTTAACACAATTTTCATTCTTTTGAGAGTTATTACTTTATACTTTGTTATTTTTTGTGATTATGATAATTATTGGAAGAATGGGAATTTATGAAATATTGATTATTTAACACAATTTATCATTCTTTTGAGAGTTATTACTTTTTTTACTTTGTTATTTTTGTGATTATGATAATTATTGGAAGAATGGGAATTTAGAAATATTGATTATTTAACACAATTTTCATTCTTTTGAGAGTTATTACTTTATACTTTGTTATTTTTGTGATTATGATAATTATTGGAAGAATGGGGGAATTTAAGAAATATTGATTATTTAACACAATTTTCATTCTTTTGAGAGTTATTACTTTATACTTTGTTATTTTTGTGATTATGATAATTATTGGAAGAATGGGGAATTTATGAAATATTGATTATTTAACACAATTTTCATTCTTTTGAGAGTTATTACTTTATACTTTGTTATTTTTTGTGATTATGATAATTATTGGAAGAATGGGGAATTTAAAAAATATTGATTATTTAACACAATTTTCATTCTTTTGAGAGTTATTACTTTATACTTTGTTATTTTTGTGATTATGATAATTATTGGAAGAATGGGGAATTTAAGAAATATTGATTATTTAACACAATTTTCATTCTTTTGAGAGTTATTACTTTATACTTTGTTATTTTTGTGATTATGATAATTATTGGAAGAATGGGGAATTTAAGAAATATTGATTATTTAACACAATTTTCATTCTTTTGAGAGTTATTACTTTATACTTTGTTATTTTTGTGATTATGATAATTATTGGAAGAATGGGGGAATTTAAGAAATATTGATTATTTAACACAATTTTCATTCTTTTGAGAGTTATTACTTTATACTTTGTTATTTTTTGTGATTATGATAATTATTTGGAAGAATGGGAATTTATGAAATATTGATTATTTAACACAATTTTCATTCTTTTGAGAGTTATTACTTTATACTTTGTTATTTTTGTGATTATGATAATTATTGGAAGAATGGGGAATTTAAGAAATATTGATTATTTAACACAATTTTCATTCTTTTGAGAGTTATTACTTTTATACTTTGTTATTTTTGTGATTATGATAATTATTGGAAGAATGGGGGAATTTAAGAAATATTGATTTAACCGTTTATTTTTTTTCATTCTTGTTGTGATAATTTAAGAATGGAAACAAGAAATATTGATTATTTAATATTCTTTTGAGATTAAATACTTTGTTATTTTTTGATTATGATAATTATTGTAAAAATTCAAGAAATATTGATTATTTAACACAATTTTCATTCTGAGAGTTATTACTTTACTTTGTTATTTTTGATTATGATAATTATTGGAAGAATAACTTAAGAAATATTGATTATTAAACACATTCTTTTGAGAGTAATACAACTTTGTTAATTAGGATAATTATTGGCAGAATAATATGAAATATTGATTATTTAACACAATTTTCATTCTTTTGAGAATTATTACTTTATACTTTGTTATTTTTGTGATTATGATAATTATTGGAAGAATGGGAATTTATGAATATTGATTATTTAACACAATTTTCATTCTTTTGAGAGTTATTATTTATACATTTTGTGATTATGATAATTATTGGAAGTTATATTATTTAACACAATTTTCCCTTTTGAGATTATTACTTTATACTTTTTTATTATTTTTGTGATTATGATAATTTTGGAAGAATGGGGAATTTAAGAAATATTGATTATTTAACACAATTTTAATTCTTTTGAGTTATTACTTTATACTTTAATTGGATATTTTTCATTCCTGTTTTATGGTTCAATTCTCTAACAAAAATTATATAGAAAAATATAAATATTGATTATTTAACTTTTCATTCTTGAACTTTAATATATTTTATATAAGAAAACAAGTTTTTGTGTCCATAATATGATGATTTAATAATTCGGATGCAAGCAATGTATCTTATTATGAATGGTTGTAACTTTTGAGGCAATTTATATTCTTGATTTTCAGTTATTATGCTCTTTTAATTTTTTTTTTTCATTCCTTTGTTATGGAAGGTTTTTCTTTTACAAAAAATAATTAGAGTGGTAGTATTGGTTAAAAGCTTTTTTAATTAAATATTCGATTCAAGAATCAATTAATTTTTCTTGTATTTCTTAGGTATAAAGCTTTCTTATAAAATATGGGTCATTTTTAAATATATTTTAATACAATTATTACCTATTATTAGGCAAGGCCATCTGTCTACTAGCAGATTATAATATATTGAATAATGTTTTTGTACATTCACTTTTTTTATAATGATATCATTACTTTTGGAATAATAGTGATTACGACAGTTATTGAAAGAATTTTAAATATTGATTATTATATTAACAATATTGATTATTTAATGCAATATGCCATGATTTTACTTTTAACGTTATTTTTTTCATTCTTGTTGTTTTAAAAAAAATAAACAATGGATTATCTAATAGGAAATTAGACTTTAATGTGCTGTATATTGTACAATTGAGACATAAAGAAATATTGCCCTTAAGCACTTTAATAATACAAAAATTAGGTTAGGCAAATAGAAATTAAAAACGATCTATCTAAATATCATATTTCCGTATAGATCTATAGCTGCGGAACTGTAAAATATGGCATTATCATTGAAAATAAACAATAAGAAAATCCTCTGTTTCCTGGGTTTAACCGTTTCACATCTTTGAAATGCACTTCCTAGACAAGATTATTAACCGTTGTAATCTTGAGCACAATCCTAACAATGGTTCAATGGTAACAGTTGGGATATCTTTCTTAACTGAAACTCTCTGTGTCCACTAATGATAAGTTCAGATGCAAGTATATTGAATGGCCTGGCTAGATATGCTCTCTTGTTAAATCAAGAACACCATTATTTCGTCATTCAAGAATCAAATTAATTTTTTTTATATGGTTTCTTTAAGCTTTTAAATCTTTATCTTTATTTTCAATAACGAATTATCAGAATGTTGGAATACTTTTATTTTACCAACAAACAAACGACTGACAAACGAAATTGATCATTCTGATTTAGTCTTTTTAAATTGAATTTGTGTTAAATTGGATTATTATTTGTTATGCTTATATTGTAAATTGAGAATAAATGAAAATTGCCCTTACTTCCTCCTATACCAGTGGCAGAGGACCCTATGGCGTTCGGGATAGTAGGCCTCCCGAACTTACCTGAGTATCGCTTTTTCGGCTTAGAAATGAAATCCTATTCATATTGGCCTACAAACTCTCTTTGAGAGGGATGTATATAAATGAATATAGCTAAATATATTTCTTTAAATATCTATTTTCGCATGTATGAATATAAAATTGATGTCATTAGGGTTAAATAATGTATATTTTCAATTATGTTTATGTGACCTACAGACTCTCACCTGGAGGAAGGTATCTTTCACCCATCCAGCACGTACCCTGAGTATCGGTAGAAGTGGAATCCTCCATGAATCTCTAATTAGATGTCTTTAAATGTGTTACATATTGTACTTTTAATCGTATGCAAAAGTATTTGTGCTTGTGTAAATAAGACTGTGAGTTCCCAACCTTATCATATATAACCTCAATCACACAGTTACAAGCCAAATGCCACTGTATGCGATTTATAAGTTAGTCAATAATAAATGAACATATGCTCAAAAATGACAGTTCGTTTTTATAACAGAAATAAACAATGTTATATAGTATTTCAAAAAGCTTAAAATTATTACTTAAATATCTAAATTTTCATCGTCATTATACGAAAAAGTTTATTTTCTGAAGAAATATCCTCATCTTGGGAACTTTTTAGCTCTGCTTTATACTATTAGTATAGATTTATATATATATATATATATATATATATATATATACTATTATTGCTTATTCACTTCAGGTATCACGATTTCTTCCTTCTCCCTTCATTAATTTTTTTATCGTACTCACCTGGACATTTCGAGTACAATTTATAAATTCAACCTATTTAATCGCCAAACGGTGGCAATTGAAAATATACTGAAAACACTTATTTCTTTGGCCTTTTGGCACTGTTGGCTATTTTTTAACACTTAATTACTACAATAGATGATAAATGGAGGTGTCATTAGTTTTGAAGTTTAGATGTAAGTGAGCCAATCAAAAGGTAGCAATTATTTTTAGGATAAGAAATTTTTAAATGATTTACTGTTATAATTTACAATTGACAGCCTTTCGGAATCTTGAAATAATTATTGCAGTTAAGTTCATTGCAGTTAGTGGAAATATCAATGTAAAAAAGATAAATTTTGCTGCAATTATTTTGAAGGTTTTTATGTCTCACGAATTTAATTTATGAAATCAACCTTAATATATGCAAGAAAACAAAGCAAGAAAACTCTAAAGCAACAAATATTTTTAAATAGTGTTGTTGTATAAGTACAGTCAGATGTCTTATAATTCGATTAATTTCTTCCATTTTTGCATCGAAACGTTGAAACGTAAAGAAACTGAGAAATTAGACGAATGAGAAAAATGCGTGTTCCTAGAATTTTCCTAAGGAAGCATGTTCCTAAAATTTTATGTTAATGTCGTTCTTATGTTCTAATATACAAAGTTTTAATATTTAGATTAATGTAAAAATTTTTTTGTATGTTATTATTAAAAAGTGATATACATGGTGATTATAATTAAAGTCCCACTTTCAAATGCTGTAAAAGAACCACTCGTCATGATGAGTTCAAATTTGAACAGAAGATACTTGAAGTAGGGGGAAACGGTATGACATCAAAAAAATGCCGAACAGAATGATAAAAAGTTCCACTGATTTTCCCCATCAATTTGGTATTCAACAGTTGTGACTTGTAATCCATTAAACAGTTGTGACATTGTTAGTGGAAAGCCCATCTTTGTTCGGGGAAAAAGCCCATCAATGTCACAACTGTTGAATGACTTGCACATTGAACACCGCAGTTGGTTTAATGTGCAACTCATGCCAAATACGTAGTAATTTCGTTTCAAAAATAACACTGGCAGCCGAATTCACTTTCTTTATGCGTTTACAGAGCCATCTATTAATACATTTTGGAACTTTTATGCCTTACCGTGTCCCCTTCTTCAAGTATCTTCAGTTTAAATTTGAACTCATTGTGACGAGTGTTTCTTTTTTTTTTACAGCATTTTTGAAAGTGGGACTTTAATTATAATCACCCTGTAATTCCTGACATTAAATCTTCCAATGTAGTGATCTCAGATAAATATATGTATTAAAAAAAAAAAATAAAAGATTTAGCCTCAACCTTAATATAATGGTATTCAAAATCTCTCTATTGTCACCAGAAAATTGAAATAACAGTAAAGTACTTCAGAAATAGGTCAAAGAATTTAGTAATTTATATTTTATTATTCCATAATGCATACTCTACATTCATATTTCAGAAATGTTTGAAATATATGCACCAAATATTTTTTTATAAGCATATTAGGTGCATTTTTTTTACATCACATCAAAGATACGGTTGAAAAAAAAAAAATTCTACCTCTTCCTTAAAATAGAGCATGACAAAAACTTCCCAGATGAACCTCTTTTTTTTTTCAATGGATTTTAAATCAGACTTTTTCAAGCGCAGTTCTATTTAAATATTTTTAACTCAAAAATTCACACTTTTTTTCTCTCCAAGGGTCAGATTCCATGACGATATGCATGAGTAATATTAAAACACATTGCAAGAAACAGGTCAGATATATTCAGAAATGGAATTTCTTTTTCTGTGTAAAAAACATTAATTCATTTCAATTCATTCAATGCGTTTTTAGCTTTATTTATTTAATCGTCTGGTGAAAATGGTATGATTCTTAATTCGTTAATTTTAATCCGTTGTAGTCTAAAAATAAATTTTGCTAATGTGAAATCAAATTGCTTCCAGTATTAATTAAAATTCTGCTTGCATTCATTTAAAAATATTTTATAAATTATAAATAGGCAAATAGAAATTCCTGCTCTGTATAAAATTTAAAAAGAAAAAAATTTAATCACGATAAACAATTTAAAATATTTTTATATGTAGTAAATAATAAGGTAAATATGTTTAATTTTTCAAGAATTAATTTAAAAGTTTTGTCATTTAAAATTATTGCATGTAATAAATATTTATATATATTTTTAAAATAATAGTGAAATTTATTTATTTATTGACTTATTCTACTACTATTTTATAATTTCTACTTTTCAATTGAAGCCCTAACAATATTTTAAAATATAAAAAAAAATTTCTCTCTAATTAAAATATGAAATTTAACATATTAAATATATATATCGTAATTTATCAAAAAATTAATTTATCAAAAGTTATAATGTTTCAAAAGAAATATATCGTCAATGATTTATAATTACAAATTTTTATACTTATTTATAATGAAAATTTTTTTAAAATTAGTTCCTTTTATTTATAACATTTCTTAATAATTTTATAACCTATTTTCTGTTTATTTCATGTCAAATAATAATTGCTATATTTATTGAATAAATTGAGCTTTGTTGTCAACATTTGTATGTGATTAATTTCTTTTTTGTTTAATCTTTGAAACTTCAATTAAATTTTATTTTAAAAATTTTATATTAACAAATTTGCCTTAAAGAAATCATTTTATTGAATAAGGTTTGAAACATTAAACAGTTTTCTAATTACTATAAAAGAGCTTAAATGATGAGCTAATGAGAAATGAGCTATTATTTACTTAATTATTAATGAGCTATGATATGCTTAAAAAATTACCTAATAAGAAGAAAAAGAACTGAACAAGATTATTTTTTAAAAATATTTTCGTTAAAATTTTCTCATATGAATATATTTATAGAAATGCAATATAATAAAATATATTATACGATCTGCAAACATATATATTTGCGGTCTCAGAAAATAAGTAACAATAGGTAAGTCTCTCTAAGATAAATGAATAGAAATATGACTACAAAATAATCCAATTACATATATATGAAATCTCTCTCAGTCTCATAAGATTCTTCTCATGTTTTCCTTTGAAATATCCATCATAGTCAGCGACATAATTATGTGTAAACTTAGTAATAAATTAGAAAAAAATAATTTAATTATAATTTATTTATTTAATTTTTTATTCTTTTTTTCTCCAGATTTTGTAAAATAATGTCGGCTCTCAAGTCGGACTGCCGCAAATTCTCGCCAAATGTATTTAACAAATCCAAGTGCCAAAACTGCTTCAGAACCAAAGATGCCCACTCGGCCAGAAGCTCTTGAAAATAACAGAGTAAGTACTCACTTTGTTTTTCTTGGAAAATTTTGCATCGTAGTTGGGGGGGGACATATTTTCAATTCAGTAGAAAAAAGTATAGAGTATTGAATATTTTACCATAAGAATATGCAACTTAATGCTTGATTTATTCATTAAAATTTTTTTAACTAAGTAAATGAATAGAATATTTCTACAAAATAATCCAGTTGCATATATTAAATTAGTCGCTCAGCGTCATATGGTTCTCATATTACCAATATCCATCAAAGTCAGTGACAAAGAATCGCTAAGAATTTATTTTTCTTACCATAACTATCTCATTTATATTTCTGAGTTTCATTTTACTAAAATGCTTGGGATTTAGTTCTTTTTCTGTTTTCTACCGTTGGTTTCTCAAACTTTTTTTAAAAAAGTTTTTGTCTTGCGATCTCTTTAAAAATTTTTTTTTGACTGATGGCAGATCAACTAATTTGTTAATTAATTACAATTAACATATTTTGGTACCTTTCATGCTATTTATTATTTAGAGTAAAAATAAAGTATAGGATTTGATTTTTGTGTATAAAATTTATAAATAAAACTTAGCCTAAGACAAAAATTATTAATTTTTCTAAATAAAAAATTCCCATTAGTTAATCTTAATCGTAATTAATTAAGTTAATCTTAACATTAGTTTAGCTGACAACACTATAGAAATTACATTATTTAATAAATTAAAATTTTTAATTAATTACAATTTAAATATTACGTGGTACCTTTTAGATATCTATTATTTAGAGTAAAAATAAGGTAAATGAATTGATTTTTGTGTATAAAATTTATAAATGAAACATAGACTAAGAGCCTCAGAATCGATATAAAAAAATTTAATATTTTTTAAATAATAAACTCCATATTAACATTAGTTTAAAAGACAATACTACAGAAATTAAATTAATTAACTGGAATTAAAAACTAGAATTAAATCGGTTTATTAATTAAATTAATAGTACATCAAGCATAATCAGCATTATTTAGAAAAAAACAAGGGTAAACAACCTGGACGTAGCAACAACCGCAAATAGCCCAAAATTTCAACTAAATTGCTGCTATGCGAATCTTTTTGCAGAACAGGTTTGAGAATCACTGATAAAAAAGATTCTTAAATTAGATTCTTAGATTTTCTTTAATTTTTTCATTAAAGTTAATTATTTTTTATTTGTGTTGTTATGATGCGATATATAATTAATTTATGCGTAAGCAGTTTGATTAAAATATTTCACTTTTTATTGTATTTATTATTAAATTGCTCATGTTTGCAAAAACAATTATCTCAGTGAATAAGGCAAAGTTTGAAATTTATTTAATACTAATCAATTATTTAATATTTCAACTTAAGCTTGTTTTCGTATTTGATTAAACCAACCACTGATGTTTATTTTTTATTTATATATATCACTAATTAATATTTTTATCATCGTTCTATATCTATTATTTAATTTTCTTCTGACAAATAAGCAGTTTTTTCTTTTATTTTTCGATAAATAATTGGTCACTTTAAATAGTTCTGGTCAGTTTATACCGTTTTATCAGATATACCAGTCTGGTGGTATAGAATTGGTCAGTTTAAATAGTTCTGAGATTTATTTTTTCCAAGATTCTCGTTGTGTATAAAAAGTTTATTGTATTCCCAAAAATTTGATTTGAAAAAAAATTGCATTTTTTCAAACTCTAGTATTAATTAAAGTCTTTAATGTTATCAAAATTATGTTACCTTTTTCTCTCTAATTGAAGCACATTTAATAGATTTTTTTTTCACGAATCTCTTCGATTAATGAAATGTTTTATTTTTATTCTGTAAGAATAATTTTAACTAAAAAAAAAAAAAAAAAAATGTAATTCTCAGTCAGAGTTAAATCTAAATGATGTGACTTATTATATTGATTTCTTTAAATGCTTCCATATCAACTACAGCTAAAAAGCCCTTCACATTAACGCTCTTTACGTCCTCTCTTATTACTTCGTCGAACCCCGTTTTTAATTTATGTGACCACACAACATTAAGACGATAAAAAACAGAAAAAAGAAACCCGCTCCGGAAAAACCGTAAACGCTTTACTACAGAACCGAACCCTCACTACTTCCGCTGTGCTTCCGTTTAACTGAACTTCTTCTTCAAGTTATTATTTATTGCAGACTCACGCAACCATGGCTTGGAGCTAGCTTCTTTTGTGCTTGTTTATTTCATACCGAATTTCTTTTTCTTTATTTTTTTTTTTTTTCTGCTTCTTCTGGCTCTGCTTGTTTATTTATTCGACTGACCGCAAGCTAGCAAGGAGCGGATAGAATGCCTTTTTCGGTCTTTTCGCCGTTTGGCCCATTACAGAAGATAGGGTTGTTGACCTTCTTCTTGATCAGGCTCGGCCGTTCATATTTTTAATTTTATTATTTATTTTTTCTTTCTTTCTTCATTCCCCTCTGTTGACCAAAGGGCAGATTTCAAAAAGAGTGGACTAGGAGCCAATGGGGGAAGAAAAAACATACGTGCTTGGCATGCGGAATGGTAAACATTCTTCATGGAGAAGTTTGGATGGTATTATTATTATTATTATTTATTGTGATGCGGTGTTGGCTTACAGTGTTTGTCATCCATTTACCATAATGTTTTGAGTTCGTTTGCTGTTTTTTTTCTCTGGAGGGTGATTAAAAGTGCAATTAGAAAAAGGAATGTTATCCCTGTGGTGATGGAGTAATGTTTGTCACAAATGCGACAGCATCATCAAGACTTGTTGACGTCTTTTTTTGATGGTATGCCAATCATGCGTAATGATCTGGGAACTCTTATGGTGTTCATCCATAACTCACATTGTTCGTAAGATGACTTATGTAAGTAGCTATTGTGTTAGGGTTGGCATGAATATATGGGAATGAATATGTAGTTCAGGGGTCGCCAAATTTGATTTAAAAAAAATATTTTTTTATGTCCGTGTCTATTTTATATTATGTAATAACAGGGCAAAAAAAAATAAGCTTATGTGAGTTGTGATTGTTTATTTGACAGTTGAATTGTCTATCGAGTATTTAATATCATAATGGTTTAGTGTCAAAGCGATACGTTTTTGTTTCTGGCGCTACATATTACTTAGATAGGAGAGATAGATAATTTTTAAAATATAAAATTTAATTTAGAAAAAATCATTTATATTATGAAAAGACTTTTTATACGTGCAATGTACGTTTTCCTAATCTGCAAGGTATTTCTCTATCGATCCCTAACAATGTCACATAGATCCCCCAAGTGTCGATATTGATGTATTTTTGCTGAGCTAAGATGGTGGATTCTGAAATAAATGTAAATAAAGTAGGAAAAAAATCCAATATTGCATAGATAAATTCACGTAAAAACATAATTTGTTTAGAAATAGTAATATATAAATGCAGTAAAATAAAATGTGTAAATATAAAATTCAATTCAAGGTGTACAAAAATTAGTCAACAATTTACTAATGTTATCGGGGTTTTTCTATCGACCCCTATAATTATATCGATCCTCAAAGGTCGATATCGATTTATTTTGCTGATAAATGACGCTAGTAATTTCTAGTGTCAAGTTATCTGAGAAACGTTGTTCGTTTTCTGTGTTCTCTGTGTGTTTTTTGTGGAGGTGATTAGAAGTGCAATTAGAAAAGGGCGTGTTATCCCTGTGGTAAATGTTGAGTGTTGAGTAATGTTAAAGTTAATAAATGAGTAATGTTTGTCTCAAATGCGACAGTATCATCAAGAGATGTTGACGTCTTTTTTGATGGTATGCCAATCATGCGTAATGATCTGGGAACCCTTACGATGTCCATCCATAACTCACATTGTTCGTAAGATGACTTATGTAAGAGACTATTGTGTTAGAGTTGGCATGAATAAATAGTGCAAGGGTCGCCAAATGTGCTTCAAGAATATTTTAGGTTTTTTTATGTCCCTATTTTATATTAATAATAGGGTAATAATAGGGCAAAAAATACGCTTATGTGAATTGTTAGATTGTTTATTTGACAGTTGAATTGTCTATCGAGTATTTATTATTAAAGTAGTTTAGTGTCAAAGCGATACGCTTTGTTTTTGGCAGTACGTATCATACTTAGATAGGAGAGATAAATAATTTTTAAAATATAAAACTTAATGATAAAAAATAATAAAATCCTTATTATATTATAAAAAGACTATATAAATTTAATATATAATTTTCTATTGCTGCAAGGTGTTTCTATCGATCCCTAACAATGTCATATAAGAATCAATGTTGACTTATTTTTGCTGAGTTTGGGGATTCTAGCCCGAATATAAGTAAAGTAGGAAAACATCCAATATTGTATAAATTAATTCACATAAAAACCGAATTTGCTTACAAATAATAATATATAAATACTGTAAAATAAAATGGGTAAACATAACATTCAATTCAAGATGTATACAAATTAGTCAACAATTTACTAATGTTGACGAGGTTTTTCTATCTAGCACCTACAGCCCATGGTAGGCCAAGACTGCCTGCCTTCTGACAAATTTCAAGATAGGAGATGGTTTCTTTTTACAGGAAAAGCTTGTCAGCCTTACGCCCAATGCTCTACTATCTATAATATATGTATACATAATATATATATATGTATATATAATATTCCATCTATATATATTATCTATATAATTGTATCAAAAATACTATTTCCTAATTTGGCTGCATAACTAGGCTTAAAAACTATTTAATTTGCACAAATAATTTATTCCACCCTGCATAACGTTATCGTAAACTGTTTGTGACTATAACTCAAACAAAAGACAAGAAATTAGACTGCGTAACTTTAAAGAATTTCATGGAATTTCATTATGTATCGTTCGTTGTAATAGTCTGAGAGCAGCCAGTTTGTGATGGATTGTTTTTGCATAAATTTCAAAGCACTGAATAACCGTGATCTAAAGTGATGGATGGATAAATTCTCATTTATGTTTTATTTTTCCTTTTAAAGAATTTTTAATATTTAGAAATCAATGTGGTCCAGAAGTTTTTTTAACCTTTGATGTCAAATTATTTTATTTATAAACTTTAAAGTAACATTCTATCTCCTACTTCATAAAAGATACTTAGTTCAAATCATCATAGTATACTTTTACATGCGAAGCATGACCTTGTGTAAAAAGAGAAAAATCCAGTAGCATGCATTACCACTTACGTGTATTTCGATCAAATCTAATCACCTCTTCAATAGGATTTGCACATTCGAAGTGTTTTAAGAATCACATTATTTTTACTGCGACATATTCTCGATTTCAATTGAGTTATTTTACTCCGAACTATGAACCACTCCCATCATTCCACACATAAACTCAAGACCAACCACTCGAAACCGAAAGAGAATGAACCATTTGTGATTTTCGAACGGAAAATAACTATCCAGCACCCACTTCGACGATGCCTCATGGAATCTTTGGACTCGTTTAAGACCTTTCTGGCAAATGGCTGGCTTGTTTCGTTTTCTCCAAGTAAAGAACCTTGTTGAAGAGAAGGTTTGGTCACAAAAACAAAGTGATCGTTCAAACAGTTGTTTCCTGGATGGGACTTTTTATCTTGGGACCAACCATCCACTTACGAGATTACGTCAGATATGTACGTACTCTTTTAAATCTGTCGCAATGACGTCATGTACCACTTTGGGTGTCCTTTCCGGGAATGAAAACAGGGCTGCACTGCCTTTTGGAAATCATAAGTACCTCGCCAACATTGATTTATTAGGGCATTAAGTGCTCAAAGCTTTCAAGAACATTGATTTCTTTTATCTTGCTGTTTCTTTTAACTGGTAGAACAATTGGATTTTGTGCGTCAGGCAAAAGGAAGACTAGACGAATGCGCGTGTGCCAGAGGAATTTGATACCATTTCTTCCATGTGGCGGTTGTAACTCTTTGCTGGAAAGTGCACACTCGGTCATATGAAACCTTTATATTGGTCTAGTGAGATATTTTTCTTTTTTTATTCCAGCGATATATATTTTTATTGAATAGTTAACGTCAAAAAACTATATTGGTTCTGTAAGATGTATTATTATACTAGTAGATATATCTTGGCATAAAATAAAACATGCGTAGTCTTGGAAAAATTTAGTAGGAAGAAATATGAAAGAAAAGTCCATATTCTTGCTTGGGCAAATTGTAAAAGAAAAAAATTTTCTAAATGGCAATTTTTTTATTTCAATATAAATTTTTTGTTACAATTTCTGACAATTTTCTGAAAAAAATTTTTTTTTTGTTTCCATTTCCGAATAGCAATTTTTTGTTTGAACAATTTTTTTGTTGGGAAAAAAAAAAGAAAAATGAAAAGAAACATCCATATTCTCGCTTGGGCAAATTGTTAAAGAAAAATTGTTCTGATTAGCAATTGTTTTTGTTTCAATATCAGTTTTTTTGTTTCAATTTCAATTCATTCATTCATGTAGCGGTTGTAACTCTTTGCTCAATTTTTTGTTTCAATTTCTGAATAGCAATTTTTTGTTGAAAAAAAAAAAAAAAAAAGAAAAATCCATACTCTCGCTTGGGCAAATTGTAAAAGAAAATTGTTTTAAATAGCAATTTCTTGTTTCAATATCAATTTTTTGTTGAAAAAAAATAAAATGAAAAGAAAAGTCCATATTCTTGCTTGGCAAATTGTAAAAGAAAAAAATTGTTCTGAATAGCTATTTTTTGTTTGAACAATATTTTGTTATGCAAGCAATGTTTTTTAAATATATTTATAAATAAAATATATTTAATAAACAAAACAAAGCACTTAAACCATGATCTATCATGCAAATAGTTTGCTTTTAACAAATTTTTAATTACATCTAACTATTACTTATGTATAATTCAATTCTTTATAGCCAGACATAATCATTTTCATTCATCATCTTTAACTAACCCAACCTAATTTATTTTCTAATCTTTCTTAATGGACTTCAATTATCTAGCAATAAATGAGTATTTTAGGTGTAGGCTTCACCATTAATTGATTATCCACGGTGTAAAATAACCTTTTATTTGCAAGACAATTAAAATATCTTATTGCTAATAGTAAATTGTATGCAAATCAATAAATGATTGTTGATATTAATAGGGGCATTGTATTTTTAAGGTTAATATGTGAGGGTCAAATTATTATAAAAATATAGCCATTTATAAAGCTTTTGCCTTTGTTTGGCAAACATAAATCTGAAAATCGGTTGAAATTTATCCAAATACGCTGGAAAAGTGTTTATCTATTTATAGTACTTGATTGTATACTTTACCTGAATGGATATTTAATTAGTCTATCATTATTTTGTTGAGGAATTAGTGTAATATAGATTCAAGCTATACTAACAATATTAATTATGAATGCAAACATTTCACCTAAAATAGGAAAATAAACTCATCAAATTTATTTGTATGATAAAAATTGAATGTAATGAAATTAAATGACATCTTTTGCATGTTGTAATAGCAACAAGCCATAATTTCCAACTTAATTTGGCTTATTATTAAAGTAATCCACGCCAAATAATATGGTTTTCACACCAAAATAAAATGGTTAAATTTTCAAAAGCATGTTATTATATTGGTCAAATTCTTATTTTGCAAAATTTTAAACAAACATAATTATGCATAATTGAGCATTTTATGTACAGCCTACGTTGACCTAAAAACTAACTTAACATAACTGATTTCCTAATTATTCTTAACAAACATTAAAATCTGGCAAAAAGAAAGAGTTCTTCAGATTCAGGATTTGATTCGTAATAATCATTTATTATTGAATTGGCTGTGTAAAGTAATGGTAGAAAGAAGTATCTTTTTTTGTAGTATTCTATTATAAACACAAGAATTTCGAACATAAATGATTGTTAATATTGCAAAATGCTTACGGCAAATAAAATTTTAATAAATGAACTTTAAATTGTCACAGTGGAATAAGTTCGAAGCTGATTTTCTAATTATTTTTACCAAACATTAAAATCTGGCAAAAGAAAGAACGCTTCAGATTCAGATTAATTCAATTGAATCAGATTCAGATTGATTTTATTAATTCAGATTCAGATTGATTTTATTGAATCAGATTCAGATTGATTTTATTAATTCAGATTCAGATTGATTTTATTAAATCAGATTCAGATTGATTTTATTAATTCAGATTCAGATTGATTTTATTAATTCAGATTCGGATTGATTTTATTAATTCAGATTGATTCAGATTTGGAATTGATTCTGATTCAGATTGGTTTGATTCGTAATAATAATTCATTACTGAATTGGCTGCGTAAAGTAATGGGAAGAAAAGATATCGTTTTTTGTAGTATTCTATTATAGACTAAGAGTTTGGTGATTGTTAATATTGCAAAATGATTATGGCAAATTTTACAATAGAGTAAGGTCGATGATAAATTATCACCATTTGCTCTACAGAAAGGAATTAGATATAATTCAGGTTACTAAAATTGGATGGCATCAAACTAAAAATGAATCTGGAATCTCAATATCTAGTAATAGTAGCCCTTTTAAAATGAAATTAGAAATAAAGATGATATTCTTGCCTGCTGTTCTTCATTTTCTCTTGGATCTAGTGGATTTATTTCAATCAAAAATAGAAAGAATTCTTAATATTTTAATATCTAGTAATAGTAGCTCTTTTAAAAGGAAATTAACAATAAAGAAAGTTGATTTAGTTCTTGCCTGCTGTTCATCATTATTCTTGGATTTAGTGAGATATGTTTCAGCAAAAATATGAAGTAGTCTTTACTTTAATATCTAGTAATTGTAGTGGTTTTAAAATGAAATTAACAATAAAAAAGTTATTTAATTCTTGCCTGCTGTTCATCATTTTTCTTGGACCTAGAACGATATGTTTCATCAAAAGTAGAAAGTAGTCTTAATACTTTAATTTCTAGTAACAGTAGCACTTTTAAAAATTAGCCATAACAAAAAGTTGATTTAATTCTTACCTATTGTTCATCATTTTTCTTGGATCTAATGTGATATGTTTCATCATAAATAAATAGTATTTAATTCTTTAATAAAAGCAAGCCTTCATTTTCATATTAATGTAATTTTTATACCGTTATTACTATTATAACTAATACCTAGTTACATTGTTACCAGTGGTACATTTATAAACTTATATCGGTCAAACATCAATCCGTTATGCAATTAACTTACCCTATCAGATTTTTAATCGCCTCTAACTGTGTATAATAACAGGATTTATGCATAATATAGCACCTTATGGTAGCCAGTAATGATCCATACACAACTTAACCTAAACAGATTTTCTAATCATTTCTAACAGGCCTTAATAATCTAGCAATAAATGAAATGAGTGTTCTAGGTTTCAGGCCTTTCATCGCTTAATGATTATCGGCTGTGTAATAATAACCTTGGTTTAGCGCGATGGCGGGCTTATGCGTAATGGTAAGGGCGCACCTCTTTTTTGCTGTGAGTCGTTGCTGGGATACGCCCTAAAGGACAAGAAACCGCCTGAAATGAAATCGGGATGATGTACAATATTCCTTGTTTAATTACCGATTTTTTATATTTATTTATTTTCTCTGTCGGTGGGCTAGGTGCTTCCTGACTTGTCATTATGTAATTTTCTTTGTTCTTGAGTAAAATTGTTGGTTCTTTAGGGTACCACGCCGATTTGGTTTCCCAGTACTTTACCTACTTGTTGGCGAAAAAAATTATCTTTTTTGTCTTAAGGCTCTTTATGATAACGCAATATTAAGGAAAAGCTACGAGTAATTGCTGGTTGGGTTCGTATAAGTAAAAAACACATTATTGTTTTTGAAATGAATGATAAATAGTGGAAGTTAATTCATTTATTCCTTAATATAATTTGTATCTGTATTTTGGAAGTTAATGATTTTTCGCCCACGTGTTTTATTGTATAATGTGATATAATTAGATTCTGATTATTTTATATTTACAAAGTATATATTGCCTTTTTTTTTTTTTTTTTGTTGTATGCTTGATAATTTCCACTTGGTAGGTCTGTTGCTCTATATATTCAGGAAATGGATATTTAGTTTATGGAATTTTTTCTAGTACTGCTGTTTTGTATAATAAAAACTTTCTTGGTTTTTTTGCATGCATGCCATTGGGTTTAGAATGTCACGTATTTCCAATGCAATTTGGAAGGTTTTTTCCACGTCCCAAACTTGTAAAAAATATGAACTGTTTATTTATATATATCTACACATATAGATAGTTATACAATTCAGTGAATAATTGATAACTCTAAATTGATCTCGTTGTCATCTCTCTCATCTCTCTTTTTTTTATAGACACCTGAATACATTTTTAATGTTTTAATTATTATTTTGTAAGACATATTATTATCATTTCATAAGCAGAAAAATTAAATTCTTGTTATATAAAACCCTTATTAGACCTATTTTTTAGTCTATCGTTCTGAAACATGGACTTTAGCAAGATCTGATGAGGCCCATTTGGGTATATTCGAGCGGAAGATTTTAAGGGCTATTCTTGAGGTGTTAGGGAAAGTGATTTATAGGAGAAGACGGTATAATGTAGAAATTCATAAAGATCCAGATATTATGAAAATTTATTAAGATCAATAGATTAAACTGGGTAAATAATAATATCGTATACTGATATAGATAAATTTGTGATGTATTTTATTTGTTCAGATTTTGGGTATTCAACATTTTTATGGTCTTCTCGCCGTTCGAATTACCACTGTACATGCTGTTCCTAGAAGTGAATCGTTATAAATGACACAAAAGATTCTCTTCTGCACTTGTGAAACAAAGCTTATACGAATAAGATTCGAAATCGAACCTCTGCATTAGCAACAAATTTATATCACTATCTACATTACTGATCTGTAACATTGAATCTATTTCTGTAGTTAAATAATGCTATCATATCCTAATATCAATAAGTTTTTAATGTATTTTTTTTCTTCAGATTTTGGGTATTCAAAATTTTTACTGTCTTCTCGCTATTCGAATCACCACTGTACATGTTGTTTCGTGGAGTGAATCGTTATAAATGTTACAAAGATTCTTTTTGTGCGCTTGTAAAATAACACAGCTGTGAATAAAATTCATAAAGTGAATAAATATCATAGAACGAATAATATCATAGAACGAATAATATCATAGAACGAATAATATCATAGAACGAATAATATCATAGAACGAATAATATCATAGAACGAATAAATATCAAATAAACAGAAAATTGAATCTATTTCTGTAGGCCAAAAACTTTTACGCAGAATGTAAAAGCAAATATAAATTATAAAATACTTGCGGCGACGGCCGAGTAGCTCGTGTTCTGGCGCTCGGTTCGAGGGTTTCGGGGTTCGAGTCCCGGCGGTGCCATGGATGTTTGTGTAATGCTTCGGAATCCACTTTAAACTGTAGGTCCTGGTCTGTTTAACCCTCGTGTGCAGAAGATGACAGTAGAACGCCAAAAACCAAACCAAACGTATTCGATTTGCCTCTGTACATGTTGTGCAGTAGTAATTCGAATGCTTTAATGTATATTTGTATCATATGATATGTAATAGAATTAATGTGTATTATTAATATAATTAATGTGTATTTGTATTATATTATTAATATGAATGTTTTAATGCATATTATTTGCTCAGATTTTGGGCGTTTAAAATTTTTACTGTCTTCTCGCTATTCGAATTACCACTGTACATGTTGTTCTACGTAGTGAATCGTTCTAAATGTCACAAAAGATTCTCTTCTGCACTTGTAAAACAAAACTTACGCAAATAAGATTCGAAACCGAATCTCTGCTGCATTAGCAGCAAATTTATATCGCGTTAAATTTTCTTCCATAATTTGGGGAGGCGAATTGCGAAAGGTAAAAGGCAGAGCGAGCACACAAAGGATTCATGTTTCATCCGCGCGTGAAAAATGACTGTGGAATTAATGATGACGGCCCAAAAACTACCGGAGCAGCAGGCATCAAGGTGAAGGCTTTTGTTCTGGCGTAATCAATTTGCGCAACAATGAGATGCTTGGCGCACAGAAATTGTTTTTTTTTGGTGTTGCCTCATCTTCTGTCCTCCTTTTCGGGCTACATTTCCTTTCAGTCTTTTTTTGATGCTTTATTACCTGCATCACGCCATTATTAGTGGATGCTGTAGAAGATGGTGTGACCTGTCTTCTGTGTAGTTGTGCTGCTGCTGAAGCTGTCTTGTTATGCTTCTTTGCTCCTTGGGACAAATTATTTTGAAATAAATTTTCGCTTTGCATAAAGTTTTATATTTTCTACTCAACAAAGTTTTTTTAATTTCATTTATATTCATAAAGATTCTTGTATTTCATTGCGCCAAATTTTTCTCAAGCATTCCCCCTTTTTTTAATTTTTATATCTAACTGTTTTAAAATGTTAAGGTTTGGTTTGTCGTTCTACTGTCGTTTTGTGAACACTTCAGGCTAATTAGACCTGGACCTACAGTTTAACTTGGATACCGAACCACTCACAAACACCCATGCTGCCTCCAGGATTAGAATCTGAAGCCTGTGGTACCAATGGCCGGAACACTAGCCAATTGACCATCAGTCCGCTTAAAATGTTAAAGAGAATTCAATCGTACTTTATGGTGTGGGTATGGGTTCAGTTCTCATTAGCTTAATTAGGTTAATATAGAAAGTTAAATGACATGTGCATTGACAATATTCTTTGCTGTCATCTGACTGGATGAATTGGTGTTGTCCTTAAGGTATAACGCAAATGTCATCTATTAAAAACTCCTCGAAGGCACTCTTCCTTCCTCCAGTTGTTTTAGGTGTAATATGCAATAAATTCTGTTGTTCTTTCAGCAATGCAAATCTGCCGTATAAGTTACCAGTCACTTATTGGAAGTCATTATGGTGACCAGTTACTTACGAGTAGTCACAATGGTGGCCAATCACTTATTGGTTACTTATTACCAGTCACTTATTGGCCTATTGCTGGACACTTTATTAAAGTGCTCAGCATTAAATGAAAACCCAATATTATTTCTATTAAATTTTTTCATCACCTTTTTTATGAAGAACCCTGCCTTCATGATCATTTCTTTATGATAACTATCACTAATGATCATTTCCTTAAATCTAATATATAATTGTTTATTCATTGTTCTAATCATATAATTGTTTATCATCATTGCCATTTGTTATAAAAATGGAATATAGATTTTGAAAAAATTGTTAAAAAAACCAGCTGTTTCTTACAGCAAATTATTCAAAATAGACCGGCTATTTTTAAAGCAATTTTTAATGCAAATTTCTATTTAATTTTTTGCAAAATTCTAAATTTAATGCAACAAAGAATTCATTTTCTGTCTCCTTCATTCACATCAAACGAGTCACAAGACGAATTCTTCCTGTGTTTTTTTTTTTTTTTAAATAATAGATTCAATGAACATCTTTAGAATTCCAAACAATTATCACCAAAGCGACAATAAGTATGCAAAACATGAATGATTGACACTAAGGAAAATCTACATTAAGAATTACCTCATTTACACACAAACTCTAATTTCCTTCTTCACCCCATCTATTAAATCGGCACAACCTAGTGTGTTTGCCATCCTCCACACTGTGGTGTTTCTTTCCGCGTATATCATTTCCTCAAGAGTGATTGATGAACATTAATAGGGTGTTCCAAGAGTGATATATTGCACAATTACTGAGAGAAAATAAATACGTCGAGCACAGAGATACTACACGGGTACCGTGGAATAACAAGGCTTCTCATAAAGGAAGCGACTGTGTGCGTGTTCTGCGTTTTCTGAGAGGAGCTAGAACGTAATTCGAGTGCGTCTCGAAGAAGCCAATCTTTCGTCTTCTTCGGCCATCACAAAATTAATAGGCACAACAAACAAGCAAGTCTTGAAATTTTGAGCAATATGATTAATTTGGAAACAGACTTATGGAATTTTCTGTTTGTTTACTTGTTCAGTTCAATCCAAACAAGGAAAAGAAGAAGGTCGTTATCTTCAATTAATTACTTATTTTTTGGCTTTAATTGGTCGGCAAATTGAGGTGAATTTCAGTTGAATCCTGTCAGCATATAGTGCAGTGTAGTTTTAAATTGAGCTATTTCCAAGTAGTCAACACTGATCATTGGGTATTGAAACCTCATTTTATACTCGTTATTTCCTATTTACTTTTGTTTTTATCTTAAAATTATACTTCATGGTACGCTCTTTCGTGCAGGTTGCTTTCAAAAATGATGAGACTCATTGGAAATTGTATTTGAGCATTCTGAAATCGGTGGGAGTTTTCCATATATTATCCTAATAAGATAAGCTGTCTGATGGCCAATTGGCTTGCGCTCTGGCTGTTGGTACCACAGGCCGCAGTGATTGATAAACATTAATAGGGTGTTCCAAGAGTGACATATTGCACAATTACTGAGAGAACATAAATACGTCGAGCACAGATACACGGTTCCCATGGAATAACAAGGCTGGTTATGAAGGAAGCGACTGTGTGCTTGTTCTGTGTTTTCTGAGGAGCGGTAACGTATAGTAATTCGAGTGCGTTTTGGGAAGCCAATCTTTCGTCTTCGACGGCCATCACAAAGTTAATAAGCACAACAAACAAGCAAGTCTCGAATTTTGGCCAACATGATTAATTTGAAACAGACTTATGGGAATTTTCTGCTTGTTTACGTGTAGTTTTGGTTCAATTCAGTCCAAACAAGGAAAAGAAGAAGGTCGTTATCTTCAAGTAATTAAGGTCATTTTTTGGCTTTAATTGGTTGGTAAATTGAGGTGAATTTCAGTTATATCCTGTCAGCATATAGTGCGATGTAGTTTTAAATTGAACTATTTCCAAGTAGTCAGCACTAAGTATTAAGAATTGAAATTTCATTTTATGCTCGTTATGGCCTGTTTACTTTTCATTTTTTTTTTTATCTTCAAATTATATTTCATAATACTTTTTTTCGTGCAGATTGCTTACAGAAATGACGAGACTCAATGGAAACTGTGTATGAGCATCGATTGGAGTTTTCCGTATATTCTCCTATAAGATAAGCGGTTTGATGGCCAATTGGCTTGCGCTCTGGTCGTTGGTACCACAGGCCACAGTGATTGATGAACATTAATAGGGTGTTCCAAGACTGATATATTGCACAATTACTGAGAGAAAATAAATACGTCGAGCACACAGATTAACGGGTACCGTGGAATAACAAGATACCCAAGAATAACAAGATGGCAAGGAAACGACTGTGTGCTTGTTCTGCGTTTTCTGAGGAGCGGTAACGTATAGTAATTCGAGTGCGTCTTGGGGAAGCCAATCTTTCGTCTTCTTAGGCCATCGCAAAGTTAATAGGCACAACAAACGAGCAAGTCTTGAAATTTTGGCCAACATGATTAATTTGGAATTTTTGGGATTTTTCTGTTTGTTTACGTGTAGTTTTGGTTCAGTTCAATCCAAACAAGGAAAAGAAGAAAGTCGTTACCTTCAAGTAATTAAGGTCTTATTTTTTGGCTTTAATTGGCCGACAGATTGAGGTGAATTTCAGTTGAATCCTGTCAGCATATAGTACAGTGTAGTTTTAAATTGAGCTATTTCCAAGTAGTCAACACTAAGCATTGGGTATTGAAACCTCATTTTATACTCGTTATTTCCTGTTTACTTTTTGTTTTTATCTTAAAATTATACTTCATGGTACGCTCTTTCGTGCAGTTTGCTTTCAGAAATGACGAGACTCAATGAAAATTGTTCTTAACATTTTGACATATCGATTGGAGTTTTCCATGTATTCTCCTATAAGATGAGCGGCCTGATGGCTAATTGGCTGGCGCTCTGGCCGTTGGTGCTTCAGGTTCAAGTCCTGGCAGTGGCATGGATGTTTGTATTTGGTTTTGAATCCATGTTAAACGTACGGTCTAATAAGTCCAAAGTGTGCACAAAATGTCCGTAGAGCGACAAACCAAACGTATAAGATAACTAATTGTGTACAGTTATCAATAAATATCCTTCCAGAAGACTGTACCTTCTTTTATGTGCCAAACAGAGATTGATCGTGGATTGATGTATAGAAACAAGATTAATGTAAAATAAATTCTACTTGATATCAGAACAAATAAGATCAAGATATCTTTAGATATTGATTCATTAATTTTTCATATAGTACATAGTAAAAAATTTCCATTCCAATAAAGAAGTGTAAAAAAAAAAAAAGATTAAGATATATAACATCTTAAGAAATCTTAATGTCATTGCATTGAAAATAATTATTTGAAGGCAACTTTATTATGATATACATAATTGTATATCCATCATACCTTGAGTGTTGTTGGGTGCTGTTGTATTTCTTCGAAATTGAATCTTAGAATCCCTTTTTTATTTGCATTTCGTATCATATACCAATGTAAATTATATAGCTCCCTGTTGAGCTTAATTGTAAAGATTATGTTTTTTCTGATGGGCTATTATTAGTAGTATTCTTCTTCATTGGCTCAACAGCTCCATAATGGATCAAGACCGTCTGCCTACTGGCAGATTTCGAGACAGGAGATGTTTTTCTTTTTACGGATCAGGACTTCATAACTACAACCATGTTAGACTGGGGTTTAAAGTGTATTCCGAACTACTACAAACATCTATGACACCGCCGAGTATTCGAGCCTGAAGCCAGTGACACTGAGCGCCAAAGCGCTAGTCTCTCGACCATCAGGCCCCATTATTAGTATTATTATATAAAAATGTGAATATGTTTTCATTTTCCAATCCATTCAATTTTCTTGAGCATTTATATCATGTCTCCCTTGGTACATCGTGATATACGCTAAGATTAGGCAGAAATTTTATAACTTCAGTCATATTAGACTGGGGTTTAAAATGTATCCCGAACCACTACAAACATCTAAGACACCGCCAAGTACTCGAACCTGAAGCCAGTGACACTGAGCGTATATTATTAGTAAAAACATCAAGTCTCATTGTTGTTGAACAAAAAATTTATTAAAACTTTTGAAGTAAAAATATTTGAAAGACTTTTTATTCACTGTAAAGTGCTAAATTGGGATGCGTCAAGCAATTTATCAAAGCAGGAAATAATTTAGTTTTCAAATATGGTTTCTGCTCGCGAAAAGAACATTCTATTTACAAGTCTTTTTTATTGTGATTCACTCCTAATCTGCCTCCACGTGTCAATCACATGATCAGCTGCTGAAAAAAATTCTTTTAAAATAAGGAAATACTTATAGTAATAGGATTAACTTCCAATTATTAACTAAAAATTATCCGCTGATTAATAATGGGGCCGGATTTTCCTATAGGCTAACTAGGCTTCAGCCTAGGGCCTCAAGATCAAGAGGGGCCTACATTCAAATTGTTAGCAAAATTAGAATTACACAATTCTACACTACATCGAAAATGAAACCTTCAGAAAAATAGATTTTGATGAAATTATAAAAAAGAGAAAAAATTTAGAAAGAAATTCTTCTAATCCACTATTTCTTTTAAATGTATGCTTGGATTGAATCAGTTCTTAAATAAAATAACTATTAACATAAAATTTAATATGATATACAATTTGATATTTTCTTTTTTGTGATCTGGATTTTTTTTTTTTTTTTTTTTTTTTTTAATAAAGTTCCATTTTTGGTTTAGTTTAAAACTTAAAATTCATAATAATTCATACTTAAACTTTAAAGGCGAATTATTATGAAATACATTTATCTGAATTGAGTTTGCTTTTAATCTTCAATGTATTGAATATACTTAATTTAATTTGATAGAAAATACGAAAATTTTTATTGCATATGGGGAGGTGAAAGGGCCTCATAAGTGGAATAGCCTAGGGCCTCTTTTCATCTAAATCCGGCATGGGTATCACCATTTCTATTATTATTCTGCTGTAGCTTTATGGATACTTTTCATAATATGTTTAATTTCAACTTTTATTTTACATTTTAATCAATGATTGTGTATCCATTTCTAGTATAAGTATATTCGATAATAAAAAAATTCATCGGGCATTCAATCGATAATATTCGGAAAACTTACACCAGGCAGCCTGCGAGAGGCTTTGCTCACCACAATCGCTATCGAGTTTCCTCGTTTCTGAAAGTAGAAACGAGGATACTCGATGGCAATAGTTACAATGTGCCTCGCATCGGAATGTCTGGTGGGACTTTTTCCGAGTTTTCTCTCATGTGGAACGCAAAAAGCGGGACAGTTACCCCTAAAAGTCCTCCCGGAAGGCATTGTCCTTCCCCTTCACCGAGTCCCGACGGTGCCATGGATGTTTGTAGTGGTTCGGAATCCACTTTAAACTGTAGGTCCCGGTCTGTTTAGCCTAAAGTGTGCACAAGATGACCGTAGAGCGACAAACCAAACCAAACCCCCCTTCACCGTCTGTGGGCTTTTATAGTATACACGAGGCCCACAGATGTTCTATCTACACCTTTCTAACTGGTAGGGGGCTGCATAGCCCTAGGTACTGGGATGAGGTGTGGACAAAAGAAAAGAAAAGATAATAAAAACTAAATAATTTCATCACTTTAAGTAAATTTTACAGTGGAATATTAGTGTTTATATTGAAGACGTTTCCTCTCATCTTTTTGTGTCTTACTCGTTTCAATCTTCGAAAATATCTAGCTTATAAACACTACAGATTTTTTAAAAAAAAAAATTTAATTTGGGTATTCTTATTGTTATCGATACAAACAGCTTGCCACAATTTAAAAGGTTTTTTCCAATTTTTAATTAATTTATTTATTTAAAAATTGTATCACAGGAATCGAAATTTCGTCCTCTTGTATCTAACGAATTTATAATGTTTAATTAATATTGACATATAAATCATACCTGCATGAAAAATAAATCCAAGCACCTTAAAAGTATACCTGTACTTTTTAAATACATAACTTACGGGTGCTCTCCTCTTACAGAACACAGCAACAACATGACCCACATTAGGTCCGTGTCAAACGCCACTTAATCAAATCTGACCGGAACCTATAATTACCATTTGTTCTTTTTTATTATTATTATTGTTTGCGACAACTGCCCTGGGGACCATTTGCATTTATTCATGGCGGAATCAATCGGTGTTGGCTGGGACGTCAGGAAAAACAACTCATCTCCCTTCTTCGCATTTGGCTGGGACGTCAGGAAAAACAACTCATCTCCCTTCTTCGCATTGCGGTGTGACGTCAACAGAGAGTTAATATCGAATCTCGACAGCTGGCCTGCCTTTTGATTTAAGTGCACCCCTTCTGATCCTGTTTGCGCAAGCCACTCCGAAGATGGATTGGAGAGATGGGGTCATTTCGGACGTCTCTTCTTGTCTTTCCTCGCTGCCTTAACGAAGAGCCAATTTGTTCCTTCTTCTTGTTTTTTGTTTCTTTTCTTTTCTTTTTCTAGTGTAGGTTTTGTTTTGAATTTCTGTTCCTGTACGTTTTTGAAGATGGGACGGTTTTGTGTTTATGAATCGCTCGGGCTGAGTTTTTTTTTTTTTTGTTATTTTTTTTTATGTATCTGTGTAATGTATTAGGTTTTACTCGATGTCTTGTCATAAATGAATTCGTGATCAACCGAGGCGTTAAGAGAAGAATTTTATAATCCGCATTAGAATTGATCCTCAAGATTATATTATTCACATTAAAATATATTAAAATTTTAATAATATTATCCCCAATTTCATATTATTGAATATTAAAAATTTAATATATTTTCGTCATTATCATCCTCAATGGCGCAACAGCCCCATGGTGGGCCAAAAGCCGTCTGCCTATTGGCGGATTTCAAGACAGGAGATGTTTCTTATTTTTACAGAGTAAGATTATCAGCCCTACTATTTTCTCAAAGAAGTTTTTAAGATTCGGAAATGTACAAGCACAGATGGTATGCAAAAATATTTTAATTAAAAAATTTCTAAACAATAATCTACTCTGCATATAAATGATAAATCAAAATTAAAGTTATTTTATTATTTTTAAATAATTAATACGATATAAATAACAAAGATTCAAAGAACTAGTTTTGCAAATATGATAGTTATATATTTTTGGCCAAATCACAAAATGGGGGCCACTGAATTTTGGCGCCTTTTTTGTGGTTTGCAATTCACTTCACTTACAATCGCAACCCTTTTCTTGGAGCACTTTAGTGAAACGAATTTTTAACGCCAAATCCCAGCTACCTCTATTCTGCAATTTTGCCATATATTTTACTTTTCTCTAGAAATTTAAAAAAATTTCAAAATTAAATAGATTTTGTTATTTAATATTTTTCTCCAATAAACATTGCTGTACATTATCCTAATTTTAACAATTTATTTCTTAATTTTAATAATCTCTATTACCTATAATTTTTAATACAAATCATGTCCTATAATTTTTAGTACAAATCATATCCTATAATTTTACAATTGATAACACAATAGCATTGAAAAAAAGTAACACAACTTAAACATTTAATTTAACCAAATAAATAAAGCAATCGTTTTTCAATTGACCCAATTTAGTAGTATGCCGTAATTACATTATTTAGTTTATTTCATTAGGAATTACATCATCTTTAAAATAAGGTTTGGAAAAATTAAAAGAGTTTTCTATTGTTAATCTTTTTACTCATTATAATTGCAATCTTTCGATATATTATTATTAATCAATTCCTTTTATGAGTTTGCATCATAAGTATAAGACTTTTTGTTTTTCCGAAGTGCTATTCATAATTTTTTAACGCTTATCTGATTTGTATGTTTACTTTAACGCTTTATGTGTGGGTATACTTCTGACACGCGGAGGTTTATTACTTCACTTTAACGTATTTTAAAACATGAGTGGTTTCGGTCAAAAACTAGTAACGAAAACTCGTTTGGGAAATCTTTATTTATAACTTAACAGATAATCATTAAAATATGGTGAGATCGTGATTAAAATATTTTATTTAAAAAGTATAGACAACATTACATACTTAACTTTAGTTTAACTAAATTACAATAACTCTACATTACACCCTGCTTTCGTTGAATCGAGCTATTTTTTGAGGAAAATAAATAATAGTTCATATAAACAGATTTTGGGATTTTTTTATTATAAATATAAATTTTTATTAAATTCATCTCGTGGTGTTTGTCGCAAGCTACGTTGAAAAGTTTAAATGAAACATCATACAAAGTTAAAAAGAAACTAGCATGCATCTGGACATTTACCCAATAAACTCTCACTTTTTTTTTTTTCTCGCTCTACTGTCGTTTTTTTTTTTTTTTTTTCCCACTCTAGGCTGATTAGACCGGCACCTACAGTTTAATGTGGATCTACTACTACTACACCATCCCACATCACTGTGCCTAGAGCTGAGTTGCCCCATTACAATTTGGGAATGATGTGAGTGAGAAGTCTGATTGGGCTCTGTGACGCTCTACGATCATGTGAAACCCGCGATCTACGTCTTAAAGTGGATACCGAACCATTACAAACATTCATGGCACCGCCGGGATTCGAACCCGATACCTGTGGTACTGAGTGCCAGAACGCTAGCCAGTCGGCCATCAGGCCCCAGTTTAATGTGGATCACAAACCACTAACAAACATCCATGCCACCGCCACGATTCGAACCTGAGGCTTGTAGTACCAATGGCCAGAGCACTAGCCAATTAGCCACCAGGCCGCAAAACTCTTTCTTTGAGGTGAATCCTTAATATTCCTTAGTAATCTTCTATGGAAAGTATACTAACTCACATTCCATTCTGTCGGAATTTTTGTTTCTTCGGACGTGAGGCCTGATGCCGAGTGACTAGCACTCTGTGATACAGGTTTCGGGTTCAAGTCCCGGTGGAGCAATGGATGTTTGTAATGGTTCTGAATCCACCTTAAACCGTAGATCCCAGTCTAATAAGACTTCTACTACTACACCACACCACATTACTGTGCCAAGAGCTGAGTTGCCCCTTTACAGTTTTGGAATGATGTGGGTGAGATGTCTGATTGCGCTCTGTGACACTCTACGGTCATATAAGACCCGAACATACTGCTTAAAATGGATTCCGAACTACTACAAACATCCATGATTCCGCTGGGATTTGAACCCGAAATCTGTGGTACCGAGTGCCAGAGCTTTAGCCACTTGGCCATCAGGCTCCCAGTCTAATAAGACTGTAGAGCATTGAGCGTAGGGCTGATAACCGTACCCTGTATAACGAAAACATCTCCTGTCTCGAAATCTGCCTGTAGGCAGATGGACTTAGCCCACAATGAGATTGTTGCGCCAATGAAGAAGAAGGGGGATACTGGCGTACCTATTACGAAGTGCCAATGCGACTCCTTAAGCCTCAATATAATCCTTAATATTAAAAATTACATTTAAGAATTTCCATCAATTTAAAAAAAGTATCAAAAAGAAGTACCTTTCCTTCCATCTATGAGTGGATTACTCACGGAATGTTCGTCCCTCACTGCAGGACGCTGAGGATTAGACACAACATAATATATTATTTTTAAATCTCATTTCATTTTCGTATTGTCATTGTTGAAATTGGTCAACTATAATCATAAGTACCTGGTTAATATACCTTTTAATATTTCGTAGATCTTCTTTGTCTTCTGACATGCAACCCTAATAAGGCAATGGCTCCATTATGTTTCGAATAATTATAATATATTAATATTTTAGATATTTAGATGGTTGGCTGATATCGTGATATCTAAATCTTTCAAACTTCTCTTCACAAACTTTAATGGATACAACCGTTTTCCAAACAGATTGGAAATTATTTTATTAAAATTAAAAATAAGTTCATGGATTTAATGCCTTTTATCAGTTAAATTATTGATCTATAAAAAAAAAAATAATTTTGTTAAGTTTTGATTGATAAGTATTAAGTGGCGAAAGTTACAGCAGAATTCATTAATTTTTGAATGAAATATTTCAAGTTTATTATTCGAATATTAAATTTAAAACCTAACAAAATAAACGTCTGTTTTATTTTAATTTTATTGTATTTCAGTTTATTCGACGTAGGCGTTAACATAACCTCTATTTCAAAATATGATTTAATATACAGATATGAACTGAATTGATACAGATTTAAATAACTGATATAGATTTTTTTTTGGAATATATTATTTCCGAATATTCGCCGTTTAAGCATGGACATTCTTATTAAATAAACAGAAAAAAAATATGCATCTAATAACATAAAATGGGTAGGCGGGTTTAAAAGATATTTCATGTTTATAAATTTTGTTTAATGCAACATTCCAAGCTTAACAGATACAAGATTGCCATGACAACTCATTAAAATGGAATTCATTATTATTTTGCAACATAGAATTGCCTACGGTTCGAAATAAAATATAATTTTTTAAAAATAAATATTTTCTGTATATATATATAAATATATCACGATGCTTTTAAAAATATTTAATCACTTTCGAAACATGGATTTTTTTTTTTGCAGTAGTCTCATTCCAATAAACTTTACTTTTATCGGAAAATTTCTAGATTTAGATTATCTTCATAAAGTTATCATTTGAGGCGATACTGCATGTAGTTAAGAGATAAAAAAAAAAGCTTTATTAAATACTTTCAATGTTAATAATGTGGAAGCTGTTATAACACCACTTTAATCCACCACAACGTCTATTATGAATTCATCATTTACTACCTTTGTATAAATTTTGATTTATTATTTTAGAATTCTGATTTAGAGTAAACATGCCATTTTATAACTTCAGAAAAATTGTTACGATAAAATAGCAAAATATTACTACGACTAATAATAATATAACAATAATAATAATAATAATATTTCTTTTAAAGCAAGAAAACTTTATCACTTGCTATATTAATCGTAATATATCTTTATTTATTTTTTATAAAAGTTTTATATGTAGAATAATATCCATTGAATTTTAAATAAATCATCTATATTTTAGGAAAACTACTTTGATCAAGATAATACTAAATGTGATTATTTCAATAAAATATGAGCTATTTAAAATAATTTATCTGATTTACAGTTTAAAATTTATGTGCACTTGTTATACATTATTGTATAAAATTATTTCTATCTTCTAAATATATTTCTATAATTCGTTGTCTAAAATTATTTCTATCTATCTAAATTCTTGTTATAAATTATTGCTCTTGTTTATGTACTCTTATTTTATATATATATAAATTTATGAGCTCTTGTTCCACAAATGTAATAATAATTACTAAATTACTTTATTCAGATATCTTTAATTTAAATCTCATTACTATCTACTATAGACAGGAGATTGTCAAAATAATGGAAACACCTTAGAAGCATAAGGAATCCTTTACTAATGCGGCGTAAGACAGTCTTTAGCATGCAATACAGCTTGGATTCGCTCGAGAATCGAATTATACAAGTGGTGAATATTGTTTAGAGGCATATTGAACCATTATTCATGGAAATATTGTGAAAGTTCCTGGAGAGATACCTGTGCGGGCCAAGGTAGATGTTTCACTTCATCCCCTTGTTCATCAAACCTTGATTTTGCAGGTCCTGTTGCATGAATAGAAGCATTATTATCTTGGAAAATTCCATCTCCTGCAAATTTGCATCATAAGATGGACATGGTCAGCTGAAACTTCTCTATACTTCTCTCCTTCCTTTCAGAGTTACGATTGGGCCAGCAGAAAACTGTGACATGGCTGCCCATACCATGACAGATCCACCTCCATGCTTTATAGTTGGAAGGAGACAATCGCGATCGTACGCTTGTGCAGGTGTCTTCCAAACGTACACCCGTCTTGTTGTGGGGAAAAGTATAAAAGATAATTCGTCCGACTTTATAACTGTCTTTTTTTTTTTTATCAATGAACCAGGTTTTGTGGTTGTGGGACCACTGTAGACGACGTTTGGCATTATCATATGTGACAAGTGGTTTGAGAATTAGCTGCTCTGCCTTAAATGTCCTGTTTGTAAGGTGCCTTCCAATGTAATGATTGACACTGGAGAATCCTTGAGGTTGAGGTCTGCGGTTACTTTGGCTGCAGTTGTTTTCTTTTTTAGACATTACAATCCGCTTCGATACCTGTCGGTCTTTTTCACTCAGCTTTCGTCTACTATCTTGCTTTGCCGAGCTTGTCTTGCCGCACTGTTTGTAAGTTAGCATGACTTTAGACATCCTATCTCTCAGAAACGCCTACATGCTAAGATGTTTCGGTCACAGTTGCTCCAGCTAGTCGGACTCCTACAATTTGGCCTCTTTGAAAGTCTGTGCGGTCTGACATTTTACTCTTTTGACAAAAATCAAAGACTTATAGAACTTCACAGCTACTTGATACAACCATGATACATACTTTTCATATAGAAAAAAATTGATAGCTAAGATTACGTCTTAATGCTTACGAAGTGATTCTTAAATGTCCCTTTTATTGACAGGTGTTTCCATTATTTTAATAACCACCTGTATGTCTTCCAAGAAAAAAAGCTATTTCAATTAATTCAGTTACTTAATTATTAGAAATATTTGTACTTGTAAATAAAGGTTCATACAAATGAATTAATTCTTGAGATACGGCATTATTTCACACCATGTAAAAGAGATACAACGCCTTTACAAATCACTGTATTTGAATTTATTGCACGTCTAGGTATATAAGAATGACTTTTTGATAGATTATGCATTTTTACATTGTCTAGGGTATTTTATTTCAAATATTTGAAAAATTGTGTTGAAACAAATTCAAAATTTTTTGAACAATTTAGTTTGATAAATTTCAACGAATATTTATTTTACCATACAGCATAGAAATTTTCATTCACTTGCAACAAACTTGCGTATTAATTCATTTTATTTATTTGAAGTTATTACTATAAAATGTTTGCTTGAAAGCTACATTTATTTAAAATTATTTAGCGAACTTTTTTTTACTTGTGCATAAACTAAATAGCATTAATTATTTCAATGTAATATTTATTGTATTTAACTATAAAAACCGTGCATGCTTTTATTGTTTCCAAGAAAAAAAAAAAAATTAGCGTTTTTTTACCCATAATCTTTTTTTCATATAACTTCATCATAGCAACTGAAAATATAGCTAAAACTGCAATGGTATAGTAGCATCAAAATAAGAGACGGAGACACGTCGTCTGAATCTTAAATCATCAGATAAAAATAACCAATCTCTCATTGCCTTCAGTGATAATTATGATGAAAATGACTAGCGATAAGCACCGATATTGATTATTTTGACGTCTTCCATAAATGTTCTTACGCACGAAAGGAAAATGATTGTCATATATTAAATGAAAATGCGTCGAATATATCCATGATCTTAAAAAAGAACATTCTATAATTAGATCTTTCGAAAAGGTATTAGATAAATCATTCATATAATCATTGATTTATTTTATTGAACCAGATAAGTTTATGAAAACATATTGGAATTCTATACTTTTTACATTTTTTTTACTACATTTGATATTTTGATTTAAACTCGTCACATGTGAACCATTTTAACAGCTGTAGTATGTCCAATAAGAATATTATGAATCAATCGTTGAAAAATACCATACCATATTGGAATTCTTTCTTTTAATTATGATTACTTTTTTTTTTTTTACTACAGTTCATTTTTTTATTCAAACTTGTCAAATTTGAAGCATGTTAGCAACTGCAGCGTGTTCAATAAGAATATTAAGAATAAATCATTAAATTTTAAGTATTTTTATTCTTAAAACTTTTTTTGACATCAAAAAGCATAATTTTATTTTTTAAATTATTATTCATTTAAATAAAATTAATTTTACATCTATTTTTTTAGTTTATTTAATTAGTATAACGCCCATTATAGTTTAATACGTGACATCGGTTAAAAAAAAAAAAAAACTAGTGATTTTGAAATTAGACAATTTTTAATCAAGATTATATAAAATAGTAAAGAAAGTTTTTTTAGTGAATCAAGCTCTTTAGCAATCGTATCGATGTTTTAATCTACCTAAAATGTTTTAGAGCAAATATAATATTTTCTTTGGTTTTTATCTTAGTGATTGATAAATATCCGAGCAATTTTTATTTTTATAAAATTCTGTAGAAAAATATATTTCTTTTTCTGAACAATTAATTTTTTTTTAAGAAATTGATCTTTAAAAAATATTAAGAAAATTATTCATTTTTACATTTAAAGAAAATAATAAATTAATACTATGAACCAATCGTATTTTTATTCTTAATAATTTTATTCGACATCAGAAGGCATAATTATTTTATTGAACCAGATAAGTTTATGAATAACATATTGAAATTCTTTCCTTTTTTATTTTTTTTTTTACTCATTTGATTTTGTCAAATGTAACCATTTTAGAAACTGTTGTAATAATAATAATAAATTAACACAATAATTCATTTCGTAGCTTTAAGTGAACAACAACAGAATAATATATTTACTGTGATATTAAAAATCTAAAATTCAATGATGATATATTCATTTTGCAGCTTTTAGAATAACAACAGAATAATATATTTACTGCGATATTAAGAATCTAAAACTCAATGGTGATATCTTCGTTTTGCAGCTTTTCGAATAACAACAGAATAATATATTCACTGTGATATTAAAAACCTAAAACTCACTGAAGATTTATTCATTTTGCAGCTTTAAGTGAATAGCAACACAATAATATATTTACTGTGATATTAAATTTATAAACTCAATGATGATATTGATAATCTTAACAAGCAATCAGATATGTTCATAAAACTCTATAAGCAAGCCAAAAATTAAACCAGACAAAATCATTAAAAAAAACTCACAATAATTTTTTAATAAATGCTCAGCTAATATCGCCAAGTTTATATATAAACAAAATTCCCGCCATATAAACTACTCGTGATAGGAAGGAAGGAAGAAAGAATAAAAAAAGAATACTACAATTTATGACGAAACGTTCCATATACAAGCAATCGGCATTCCTACTCGTACTGTTATTCTGTTTGGCTGGGCAATTTTTTCCCTTCCGCCATTTTCACCTGTTGATACCCAGCTCTGCTGCAACAGTAATTAGTAACAGGTATGCCAAAGGGATGGGGGGGAAGGGGAGAGGGGGTTACGTAGCGTTCTTTTCGCCGTTCCAATCCAAACACGTTGCGGAACTTGTATTGAGATTTCGGCATGCTCGCATCACTGCGCGGTATATTGTAATTAGAAGGTGGGTTTTTGAAGAAGAAAAAGAGAACCTGTTAGATGACATCATTGCGCTCGCTTTTGGCTCGTTAGCGCCCCGTTGGCGAAATTGAAGTAATCTGCCTTACCCTTTGATTTACTGTTTTTATATTTTGTTTTCAGAGTAGTATTAAATATTTACAAAAAATTGTAAAATATAAGAATTGAATATTTAAAGTAATTTTTTTATTAATTTCATTAATTTTTTATTAATTAAAATTGTTGTTAATTAGTTTTATTTATAGATAAATGAAACTTAGACAGATTTATTTAACTAAAAAGTAATATTATGGTGTATAGTTTTATATAAATCATAACATGGGTGGCACCCATTTTAAAAATTTAATAAACTTTATTTTTAGATGTATAAATAAATGCAAATTGTTGTTAAATAAATACTGTATAAATAAATGTAAGTTAAAAAAAAAAATCATGTCTTAATTTTAAAAACTCATATTAACCAAAGTCATTATGAAAACATGTTGTAATTATATATTTAAAATAATTTTTTTAATTTTATTAATGTTTATATTAATTTAATTTATTTTATTTATAGATAAGTGAAACTTAGACAGATTATTTAACTACTAAGTAATTGATATATTATGACATATAGCTTTATATAAATCATAATACGGATGACGCCTTTTTAAAAAATTTAATAAACTTAATTTTTTAGATATATAAATAAATATAAATTGTTGTATAAATGAATATAAGTTGTTGTATAAATAAATATAAGTTTAGAAAAAACATGTCTTAACTTTAAAAACCCATATTAACCAAAGTCATTATGAAAGCATATTGTTATTATATATTTGAAGTAATTTTTTTATTGATTTTATTATTTTTTTTGTAATTTCATTTATGGATAAGTGAAACTTTCACAGACTTATTTAACTAAAAAGTAATTGATATATTATGGTGTATATTTTCATATAAATCATATCATGGGTGACACCCATTTTAAAAATATAATAATTTTTTAAATGTGTAAATAAATATAAATTGTTGTTAAATAAATATTGTGTAAAAAATAATTTGTTGTTAAATAAATGTTGTATAAATAAATATAAATTTTTGTTAAATAAATGTTGTATAAATAAATATAAGTTAAAGAAAATCATGTCTTAACTTTTAAAAACCCATATTAAACTAAGTCATTATGAAAACATATTGTAATTATGTATTTAAAGTAATTTTTCATCATTATTATTATTTTTTTATTGTGTGAAAGTAAATTTTAAAGTTTTAATGAGTTTCTAACTGGAAAACTGTCTCAAAGCAGAGGTTGGAATTAAAAAAGGAAGGCATTGGCTCACCAGTAAAAAAAAAAGAAGTTAATTATTATTATGCGTTTAAATAATTATCATTAGAGTCAACAGAACTTTTAATATTTCACAAATTTCAGTGAATGTAATACTTTATTCTTCTTTAATTTTCAAAAGTATTCTCTTTTGTTATTTAATTCTAAAATTTAATTTATTATTTTTATTTTATTTTACAAATACCGAATATTGATGCCTAAGTCATTAATTCACGGGCTCTCAAGTACTTTTTGACCATGTCTTCATACCGAGAAATATAAATATAGTTAAAGAATAAGAGAGTTCTATAAAGATAATTCTATAATAATATAAATATAGTTAAAGCCGTAGCTCAGAAATTAAAATGCACAAAACTTATTTGGCATACTAAATATTCCTTATTACAGTTTTAAGATCTTTATTCTTTATACCCCGAGCTTATTGTGATGCATTTGATGATATTATTCGAAGTTCGATTTCTATTATAAATGATGCACATAGTATTCTCAGAGGTTTAATTAAAGTCTTTTTTTGGGGGGTGAAAACAACCACAAATTTCGTGTATTTAAGTAGCCTACTTTCCTGAAACTGGTGGATCTGTTCGAGATATGTCAGATTAAATCAGCTGTAATCTCCAACATCTGATCTCTATCAGTGTATATTGCATACTGATAGCACTCAGATGGCTATCTGATAGTAACAGTACATGACGCCTATAAACTTTCGTGCTACAAGAAAAAAAAATGTTCAAGTTTATTTTTAAATAAAAACGTTATGGTTTATTTGAATTAATATTTTAATTTTTATATAAGTGTGATCAATTCCGTTACTTATGAATTGATTAAATTTAAAGAATATAACATGTAAAAATAATTAATTAATTAGAATGAAAAGAAAATCCCAAAACAAAATTCATATTAATTTTAATTCTATGCTTGCAAAAAATATGTGTGAGTTATTTTTAATATTATATATGCATATGTTTCATGTATATTATCTTTATATATATATACATGGATATACGTTTATGTATATTAGTTTTTAGTGCTTTGAATGAAGGCGTTGACCAAATCTCTTAAGAATGCAACTCAACGGAATTAATAAATTTCCCTAAAACGGGGATTTTTTTATACAATAGTGGATTTTTATATTCATATTGAAGTTATATATGTGTGACTCACTGATGCAGCCCATTGATGTGTGAGAGAAGAGCTTTGCCTTCCTGGAGAACTTTGAAGGTTAAAAGCCCACATTTGCATGTCTTTTGGGAAAACCTTTCAGCCACCAGCTTGATTGTCGATACGAAACGCAATAATAAAATTAATAAAATTTTTATAATATTTAAATACCTACATTTTTTTAAAGATATTTCTTACTTCAGGGAACTAGCAAAATTCTTCAAGAAGTGTCAAATTAGATATCTTAGATTTAAAGGAATACTAGTTTTTAATGATAATTTGAGGATTTTGTTATTTTTTATATGCGAATTTTTTCTTCATCCAACTGAAATTCAAATTCCTCGTTAGAAATCATTTCCTTCACATGCCCCAGCAGTCTGATGGTCAATTGTTTAGCGCTCTGGCTTTTGGTACCACAAAGCTTCAGGTTCGAATCCCGGCGGTGGCATGGATGTTTATTAGTGTTTCGGAATCCACGTTAAACTGTAGGTCCCGGTCTAATTATCCTAAAGTGTGCGTAAAATAACCATAGAGCGGCAAACCAAACCCTTCACGTGTTCCAAGGAAGGTAAAAGTTGGGTGGATTTTCTAATAAAATAAGATTTTCGATAAACAATGCTTTAGACGCAAATCTTCGTTTCTACTTTTAATCTATAACATTAAGATTTAGGATTATTTTCTGCAGAAAATACTGACATTGCATAAGTAGAGCATTTCGTTGTGTCTTTTGTAATACATGTTGTTTAGTAAATTTTTCTGAAAACTAAAGTAAAAGGTAATTAAAGGACTGACGCCATAAATCTGTTTTTTACTATTGAGTAAATTGGTTATTTGGAAATGTGTGGGTTTTTTATCATGAAAAACACAACAGCATCACCATTCATATGAAAATGAGTCTCATCATGAAAATGAGTCTTATTATACATTAAGCAAAAAAATACAAAAATTCAAAAATACTTGTGAATTATGAATGATGATTATGATAAGCATGCAAATATGTGCGAGCATGACAGACATACAAATACGTGCGAGTATGATAAGCATGTATTGTACTAAATACTATACAAGTGTCAATATTGGTAAATTATATTTAATTTATTTTCGTTGTTTTATTTTCGCTATTAAATCGAAAGATTTTCAATAGCAGCAATTAAACTAGCATTAAAGATATATTTATGAGATTGAATTGTTGGAGCAACGTAAAAATCTAAAAATAAAATATAAGCCTGTAAAAAAAAAGAAGATGCGAAACAATGCTACAACATGTAACAAGCCTGTAAAAAAAGGATGCAAGACAATGCTGCAACAAGTATTGAGCAAGTTAACTTAGTATTGCACCCATGATTATACCCGTGTCACTACCATTTTTAGAGCTTCTATCGGTTTGCGACCCTGTCCTGATTTCACAGTGAAATATCCAGTTATTTTTTTTCAACCGCATTCGTTTTCGTAAGATAAGTAACTGTCAGGGGGATCTCTTGGCTTCTGAAATTACTTAAGTACAGCATTGACATTGCCTCGTTGATAGGAACTGAATGAGACAATCACGATCAGGTAATGTCTGTGCCCTGGCTTTTGACCTTGATGAAAACTGGCATGACCTATATCTGTAACCAATATTCATCGGGTTATCTCTGCAATATGCAAATTAGGAAGTCTCAACGCCAAGTTCGGAACTAGTGAAAAATTAAATATTCGTTAAACTGGTGAAGCGTAGTTCATTAAATTAATGAAAAAAATTTGTTATTTTTTTTAAAAGAGATTTTGAAATAAGAAGAAATTATGATAGGTTATGGTTGAAATAGGACATAAATTTTTTTCATTTGAAAACGAAATTTAAAAATTGGAAAACTAAGAGCAAAAATTGTTTTTATGGAATTACAATTCAAAAATAAATGTGATTACAATTAAATGTGATTTAATAAATGTAAATAAAATTTTAGATACTTATGAAAAGTTATGAAACATTGTTAGCAAACGATTTTAATAAGAAGTAATTTTTGTTTATTTCAAATGAAATATTATTAATTATTATCATTGAAGTTGAATGATTTTTAGTGCTTTATCAATCACACCATTTTCATTTCTAATTCACAACTTTAGATATAAAATATGATATAAACCCGTTATGCAATTATAGATGAAATAAAAAATAAATTAATTAAGTATTTGTAGAATATGATACAAAATATTGGAGCCTGATGGCCAAGTGACTATCGCTCGGTGCCACAGGCTTCAATTTCGAGCCCCGGAGGTTCTATAGATGTTTGTAGTGGTTTGGGATCCACTTTAAAACCGTAGGTCCCGGTCTAATATGACTGCTGGAAGACTGCTGGCTGGGCTGACAGCTCTATTCCGTAAAAATGAAAACGTCTCCTGCCTCGAAATCTGCCAGTAGACAAATTGCTTTTTGGCCCACCATGGAGTTGAAGTCCCGGCGGTTCTATTGATATTTATAGTGGTGATCCACTTTAAACCGTAGGTCCCGGTCTAATATGACTGCTGGGTATAGGGCTGACGGCTCTATTCTGTAAAAAGAAAACATCTTCTGTTTCGGAATCTGCCAGTAGGCAGACGGCCATGCTCCAACATGGACTGTAGTACCAGGGAGTTAGTTATTTAGTTTTAATAATGTCAAAGTAATTCCGACGACAAATGAACTTGACCCACAATTTAGTTCGAGTCCGGGCGATGCTATGGATGTTTGTTGTTGATCGGAATCCACTTTAAACCGTAGGTCCCGGTCTAATAGGACTGTTGGGTGTAAGGCTTGAACAACCCTATCCCCTAACAAGAAAACATTTCCTGCCTTGAAATCTGCCAGTAGGCAGACTGCCTTTGCCTACCATGGGGCTATAGCGTCATTGAAGAAAAAGAAGAAGAAGATACAAAATATCAAAAACGTTTAAATTTAGTAATGGATCTTTCACCTATTTAAATAAAACTCAAATTTAAATGTTATCTTTATATTTAAGCAAGTCTCAATTTAAAATTCTTTTGCACATATTAAAAAAAAGTAACTTATTTTTAGCAGTCAATGATAAATATTTCACGTTTTATAATTGACATTGTAAAAAAAAAAAAATTTAACAATAGTGAAAATATAATGGCATTCAGATTATCATGGGGACATGTGATTGTCCGAAAGAATTGCTCTTCCTAGAGCGTGATACTGTTTTTTTTTTTTCATTCATTGTAACGATGCGAGAGTTTATTAATTTAAATTTCATTGCCCTCATAAAAATCTCTCTCATGCGCCAGATAACCTTTTGCCCTCCACTATCAGTATTCTGACTGGACAACCAAAGGCAGTACAATTCAGTCGCGAACACACTTAGCAACTCTGTTCTTATGCATTGCGTCAATAAAAAAACATTTTCGAAAGTGCTTTTACTTTGATAAGTTTCTATTTCGACTTCTGTGCGTGATATTATTTTAAATGTAGAACAGTCGAAAGGATTCTGCCACTTTGAGAGAATTCATTATTTTGCTGAAAATATTTTATAAAAGTAATAAATAATAAGGTTTTTTTTTTTGTCATACTATTTTTTTAATGTTTTATTTAAATAAATGTCCTATGATAACTGTTTTTCCACATAAAATTTATTTGGTTACCTATTTAATTGACTGTGAAATTAATTTGAATGAAATTCATAAAATTAAATAAATACCAGAATTTAATATGAAATAGGTGTTACGAGTAACACGCAAAATAATGAGTATATTTTATTCTCAGAAAAAAATATATATTTTTTAAATCTTCCGTAAACACATTATTGCTCCCGACTCGTGGTTCAGCGTCCTGGTGGCATATTGGCCAGCTCTCTGGCCTTTGGTATCACGGGCTTCAGATTCGAAACCTGGTTGTGGCATGAATGTTTGTTAGCGGTTCGGAATCCATGTTAAACAATTAAACCGGTCTAATTAGCCTAGAGTGTGCAATATATATATATATATTGACCGATGGACGACTGGCTGGCCCTCGGTAGTTCGGGTTCGAATCCCGGCGGTGCCATGGATGTTTGTAGTGATTTGGAATCCACTTTTTAAACCGTAGGTCCCGGTCTCATATGACCGTAGAGCGTCACGGAGCCCAGTCAGACTTCTCACTCGCATCATTCCCAAACTTTAAAAAGGGTAACTCAGCTCTAGACACAGTGATGTGGTGTGGTGTAGTAGTAAACGACAAACCAAACCTGACTCGGGGTTCAGTGCACCGCTACTGAGCATCAGGGCTGAGGTTCAATCCGCTGGCGGCTTTGGTTGTAGGCACTTCATAAAACGGAGAGACTCGATGGCGTTTGTGATGTTCAGTATCTTGCCTCTTAGTTGAAGTACCTGGTGGGAGTTTTTGGGTTTTCTTCCATACGATACGCAAATGCGGGGAAGTGCTCTAAAAGTTCTACCGGAAGGTACTGCCCTCCTTCGTCAGCGACACGGAGCCAAGTCTGACTTCTACCTACGGGTGCTTCATCACAACAGAGGCTTCCTCCTTCTATGAGGATACAACAACAACATATTATTGCAATGTTATTAAAACAATCTTTTTCGATTACTATTAACTATTACTTATTAACTATTTGTTACATAAAAACATCAAGTAAAAACTTGGAATAAAAAATAAGACCATCCAACTAGATATACTTATTTAAAAGGCAAATATATTGTCAGTATAAATAACAATGCAAAAATAACCGGTCCATTTATAATGATGATTAATATCTCAATCATGAATCTCTTCTGACTTGAGTCGAGGACTTTTTTTTTTTACTATTAATTGTTGAATTTCAATTTTTTATGTTTGCATAAATTAATTTTTTAATTATCTTACAATCAAAATGCAAATGAGTAAATGTCATAGGGAAAAAATATTAACCCGTATTAATATAAACACTTATTTTAATCTTAATTTAATTAAAGTAAACATGAACAAAAACTTATTAACGTTCATAATTAAATATTCATTTATTTATGTGATATCTCTCATTCTTATTATTCAACACTCATTAATTTTAGTAATTAATCAATATGTGTTTTGATTAATAAATTATAAATTTGATTCAGGGTGTTAACCTTCTAGATATGATTATTTTTCTCAATCAAAAATATTTATTTATAGTTTTTTTTTAATTTTCCTCCCACTAGTTCAAAAGACAATTGAAAAATTATTTTTAATAATTTGCAGTTATTGTACATAAGAGAGATTATATGCCCAAATATAACCTGTATTGTTACAATCGAACGTTAATACTAATTAGAACTGGTAAAAATTGAGAATTTGTCATTACAATAATAACTGTGGCAGAAAAAAAGCAGAATTATAACTGCTATAGCGCTTTATAGCTACAAAACAAAAGTTTTCTGTTTATTGCATTCGGCAAAATAATAAACATCAGTGCAATGAAATCATTCTATTTTTTTTTTATACTAGGGCTTTTTATAATTTTTTGAGATAAAAACGCTTCCGTTTCTTTTTTTCCCGGGATTAAATAGATTTATTTATTTATTTACTTTGTAAAAATTATTTAGTTGAAGAAAATAAGTGATTTTACTTACTACTTTTATGAATTAATATTTTTATTCTGAACATTTTTTGCAATGCCGAAGCATTCATGCTTTAGCATGGTTGAATCAGGTAACTACGATGAAGCTTGTTACAAATAGATCGCCCTTTCATTATTTGACTCAGGCAACCACGATGAATCTTGTTACAAATAGATGCTCTTTCAGTATTTGATTCAGGTAACCACGATAAAGCCAATAGATCATTCTTGCTACCAATAGATCACTCTTTCAGTGTTTTACTAAAGCAACATGATAAAACTTGTTACAAATAGATAGCTCTTTTAAATGTTTGACTCAGGCAATCACGATAAAGCTTGTTACAAATAGATCACCCTTTCGTTGTTTGATTCAGGCAACCACGATGAAACTTATTAAACTAGATCACCCTTTCAGTGTTTGGTTCAGGCAATCACAATAAAGTTTGTTACAAGTAAATCACCCTTTCTGTGTTTGACTCAGGCAACCATAATAAAGTTTGTTACAACTAGTTCACTCTCTCAGCGAGTCAGCAATGATGCTTGGTCTTAACCATAACGACAAGAATGAAATGGATGATATCTGGCGGATTTGTACCTTCCTTGAACCCAGCATAAATATTCTATGGTCTACTGAGATTAATCGTATCCATTTCCCGGGCGAACATGGGAACTTTACTTTCGACTCGCCTGCTGAACTCCTATCTGAGTACCTTTTGCTGTGAAATTTAATATTTCAATTACCAAGCCTTTGTATGCCATATCATGAATACTTAAATCGTACTTTTAATGCAATTTATTAATTAAATACTTTTTAACAAAAAATCAGTGATATTTTATTTATTAAGTTCACTGAAAATGAGAAATAATTAACATCGTGGGGAAAATAACGCAATAAGGTGATTTTTGATTCATCCCTGCTGCAAATATTTTCTTAAAGCATAAACCACACGGTGCATCTCTTGCTGATGAACTCGACACAGGAAATTTGCTGCAAAGAGCAACTCCAGTGCCCGTGGCTAATGTATTGATGGATCCCGACAGGACTGCTATGCTAATGACTTCTTAAATAACCCTTTTGATGGTCACCTGGCAGACACTGTTCGCAGTGAACTGGAAAAGGAAAAAGAAAGAAAAACTCGTGAGACACGCACTGCGTGGGAGGGGGGTGAATCTTCCTGTTCAGGCTTGGGGTGAAAAAGGATTACCTGCGGAATAATTTTGACTGGTTTGGATTTCGAGATGAGCGTCACGTTTCCAACAGAGGCCTGCATTCTTCCGTCGGCGATGCTAAAGGATCAAGCACGTGGAAGTTTAGGCTTTCATTCTTCGGAGGTCCACAGATATTTCAGAGCTTTCGGAAAATAGTCGGGTTTTCTTGTTTGAAGTGGAATTTGTTTAAAGTATCAATCGAAGCGTGAATGATGATGTCTTTTGTCTATTGCAAAAGAAGTGATAAAAATAGTTATTTTATTTTTCGATTGTAACTACCAAGTCATTCTGCCCTTAGATATCAAACATTGAGTGTAACTCAGAATGTATCAAAAAGATACTTGGAGATACACACTGTGTCATCATAATTTTTTAAAAAGTATCTCCAAGAATCAGATGTAAGATTCATACTCACCTCCCAGAACTAAATGAAAGAACTTTTTGGCCTACAAATTTATCGTTCCCATTCTCGAACTAGGCACAAAATGTGCGATTGCATTTTCTTTTGTCAGCTGTCGAACAGAGATCTTTCACTTCTCAATAGTTATCATGATTATAATAAGGATTAATAATGGTTTTCCTCCTATTAGTCCAAATCCTCACTTTTAAAATAATTCACTTCGTTATTTTATGTATTTTAAATCCATTTCTTATTTTTCTGAGCAATATTTTTGAGATGGCAACGCTCCCTAATTCTTTTGAAGTCCTCAAATGTTGCCGTGCCCGACTCGTGGCTGAGTGGCAACGCGCGCCGCTGGTAATTAAGGCGAGATTCAATCCGCTGGCGGCTTTGTTGTAGGTTTCAAAAACCGTGGACATTCGATGACTTTTGTGATGTTCAGCATCTTGCCTCGTTTGTCGGACAACCTGGTGGAAGTTTTCTGATTTTCTCCCATACCATAAGCAAATGCAGGGTAGTTTCCACTAATCCTTCCGGAAGGCCATGCCCTCCTTCTTCAGCGGCACGCAGCTAAGTCAGATTTCTACCCACGAGTGCTCTATCATAACAAAAGCTGCCCCCTGTTTCCCTCCTTCTATGAGACCACAATGTTCATTGAAGTGGTCTAGATGTTGCTGTCTACAAAGTGGGATAAGAACAAACAAACGTTACCTTTTTTTTCCCCTCTCCTGTAGAAATGCAAAAATTCGTTCGTTTTTGCAATTTTCATTCGATTTCCAACAGCAAAGTCAATATATTTTTGCTCCGACTAATAAACATTCTGTGAAAGATTCTTTTTAAGCTTACAGAAATGTATAAAAAGATATTTTAATTCTAAAAGAAAAAAACAAGATAATAAGAGACAAAAATGTCAAAAATATTTCATATGATGTTGCCGTAAGGATGACTTATGATGATATGGCGGTAACAAACGGTCTGTTGAATTAATCGATTTTTGTTTGCCGTCATGCTTGGCGGGCGGGAAGTCGAACACAATAATATTTTCGATTGCAGAATCGATTTATTTTATCTCGGCTTATATAATATATGGAAATCAAATTTGCGGTGCATTTATGTGGCATTTTTAAGGTCATTGCTACACAAGGACGTTAAAGGACATCTTACAAAAAAAAAAAAAAATGTTTTCCGAATTTGTTATAAAAACTTGATAAGATTTCTATAAACATTATAAGTAATTCAAGGGATGAAGATACAGTATTAAAAATACGATGTTTCTAACAAAAAACTAGACTTCTTTTTTTTTTAATTAAATTTATAATAGATTTTACAGTTCATTAGATTAGATTTTACAGATACATTACAGTGTTCTGTGTCATGATGTATGTTGATTCAGGAATCTATAGAACTAGAATAAAAACAAGGAACATGATCCGATTCTGGTTTAATATAAAAGCAAACATTGAAATGTAAATAAATTTGTTTACCTTTTTATTTATTTATTGCCAAACTGGAGATAGAACTTTGGGCAATAACTCACAAGTTTGAAAAGAAGGGACCCGATCTATCTTCTATGCAAGAATATCCATTTTTGTTTTCTTATCTTTATACTAATTGAGACACAAATTTGTTCCAACAGTCTATTACGCATTTTATAGACTTGCCAAAAGAATTCCATTTTTAAAATCGCGTTCCAAAGAACTACAATGATCGTTGCCAGATAAAACTTTTTAAGTGACGAAAGCCAATTTAAACCAGCATGTACTTGTTAAATAAACTTTTTCAGTCACTAACATCAACAAATCAAAAAATAAAACATTTTTGACTAATCATTTCGTTGCCTGATTATTACTATAAAATAAAATCTCCAATGAAATCGATGTTATGGCCCGTATTATATTATTATTTCATTTTAATTACACACGTGCACGCACGCATATATATATATATATGCGTGCGTGCACGTGTGTGTGTAAAATGATTGTGTTGTTAGTTGTATTAAATTATAAGTTGACAACGAATGGGGCCTGCATGGCCGAGTGTCTGGCGCCCCTTTCCTTTCAACCTTGAGTCCATACTGGTTCGTGGGCTTGGTCTAGATGTCTACCTAGTGATGGTCTAGATGTCTACCTACAACAGCCAAATAAGTTGACAACGATGTTTCCAAAACCATGATTGGGGCTTTATGATGAAACAAATATAAATGTTATGCTCATATTGTTCCAATGCCAATCCTATATATATTATTGTCATCATACATTCTTTGCAATATATATATAGAGATAGATAGATAGATATAGATATAGATTGCAATGAATATATGCATCTCACAGTCTTCTAAAATCTGTGCAACCTTGTCTTGCATGTTAACTAACACGATTTACATCTGTACCAAAATAGACGCCCTTGGAGAATAATAAGATTGGCAATGGAACAATTTATATATATATATATATATATATATTTCATTTCTATTTGCTTTATCATAAAACACAATCATGGCTTGGGAGACATCGTTATCAACCTTTAATGTCTCAACCTTTTCTTTTTTTATTATCTTTATTAATAACAGATCGCTGACAAGACTCCATTCGCTCTAATTGTTTATCCTTAATATCCCTTGCCCACCGTTGCGAGGGTTGATGAAGTCCTTCTGTTTGTGCATCCAAGTTATTGTCTTTCATCCTTCTTCATTAGATGCGTCTTCTTCCCCATCATTTTTACGGGATATTGCTGCCTCCCGTCTATATATAGACTGGGACTGGGCTTCCTTATCTCTTTGCGCAGCTGCGCCAAAAGACAACTTGCAAACAGCTGTGTTTATAAGCTGTGCACTTCACCGATAAGGCTTTTTTTCTTCAGAAATGTCTTGGAACGTGGAAATTTTTTTTCTTTTTTTCTTCGAACAAAAAAAAAATAATGCTTGTTTTGGTTGCTTTTTCTGATGATTTGATGGTAAAATTCGTTTTCAAAGAAAAAAAAATATTTTCAAAACTATCCATTGGCTGATTTTTTTTTACAGGAAATAAAGGATATTTATGTACTATTAAGTATAATAAATAAACTATGAGTTTAAATAAGTAGTGCTTCAAACAAAGCATATTATCATTTCTTAAAGAATATTAAATTTAACAAATACGATTTATTAAAAAGTTCTTACTTTTTTAATAAATTGTATTTGTATGTTTAAAATTATCGCAAATTTTTGTGGCCATAACACTGTAATTTCGTAAAATATAGCAGGCCATATTGAAATTTCATTTGTCATATATGTATACATATATATTATTATTATTATTAATTGATAATATTAGATTATCTATTGATAAAAACTCCCTTTGCATTTAGGGAATTAAAACCGAGGAAAAAAAAAAAAAGAAGGAGTGAGTTACTTATTCAGTGTATTATTAATATCCACAAATATTAAAAAGCTTTTTCTATTATTATTTAAAGATTTTTTAATATTTACAAAATATATATTGTATGATTTAATAGCAGGTTTCTGAATGATTAAACTAAAAAAAAAAAATTAGATTCGTTCAACTGTTTCAAAACAATTTATCAGCATTGCTTGAAATCATTACATTTTTTTTTATTTATTACATTCGTCCAACTGATTCATGAATCTGATTTATGCATATGAAATTATCACCTTGTGTAATTTTTTTCATGTAAAACTATCACGAAATGTTTCAAATAATATTTTCACAGAAAATATAATTTTAATATGTTAATTATTATTATGAAAATATAATATGTTTTATTATTTTTTTTTTACAAACGGTTGAAGTATTTAGTATAGTTTATAAAGATATTATACGTTGTATAAAAATGTAAATAGTATTTCGAATGTTAAAAATGTAATTATCTAAATAAAAAAAATATCCTTTTTAAAAAGATTAATAAAGACATTGCATGTAAGAGATCTTTAAAATTCCATTTCAACTTTTATTATTATATCTTTTAAGTATCATAAATGTTTTTCCATGTTTTAATCCTTTATTATCGATAATTACAATAAATTGCAGGGAAAAATTACAAAATTCGCATTTTTGCATCCTGTAAAACTAATTTAATGACATTGAAATTGTTTAATGTAATTTAATATCGATTTGCTGCATTTCATATTAAAATTTTAAAATCTTGAAAATTAAAAAAATATTATCTTGAACAATAAAATGCTGCTTTTAATCATTTATTTTAATATTAAATAATTATTTTTAAAAGCAATTGTTTATCTTTAAATGCCAAAAGAAAAAAAAATGGCTAATCAAATAATTCTTTCATTCTAAAAAAACTTGTATTGCGGTCGCATAATAATAATAAAGGCTATTTAAATTGAAAGAACTGCTATTTCCTGGTTGAAATAAATTTCTTGAAAATGTAATAAAACTATATTTTTAACTGTAATTTTAACTTTTAATTTTTTATTGAATAGATTGAATGATATAATTGGATTTTAACCTTAATTTATTTTAGAATAAAAGGAATGTTAACAATGGCAATAAGTTCTTATAAATGTACATGAAATATATTCTTACAGTATAAAATAATTATCTAATAATACAGATGAAATGTTCTTTATATACGTGGGAAATTTTTATATAATTAAATGTGTTGTATATTATTATTTTTACAATTTACTATTATTTATTTCAGTCGATTACTAGGTTTTTTAATTCAAGAAATTATTAAACTAAAATGGTATAAAAATAATTTTAAATTTATATTCCTGAACAGCATTGATGCATCTAAACTTCCTATTTACAATATGGGTTAAATCTAAATTAAAATGACTTAAAATTAAAAGAAATATTTAACGTTCTTGTAATTATTTCATATAAAATAAAATTTGTATCTTGAATGTATTGATATTTCTTTTGAAAAGAAAATATTTTGACTTATTTTTCAGTGGAACTAATATATTTCGTTCTTTTAAATTCTTATGAGATATTAAATCATAAATTCATACAAATTGTTTTTACAAAATTTTAGTACCTTTAAAAAGTGTAAAAATTAAAATGGACGATTAATTTTTTTTTTCTTTTGTGCGTATCTAAACTTGTGATAGTTTTTATTCTAGAAAATGATTTTTTTTCCCTTTCTGCTTCTAAATCGTCTGCTTTTCTTTGAAATATCATCTCGAATTTCATTCACACGAAAATATTTTCAAAATAATAAATACATGTAAGAAACAAAAATTCAAGTCAATAACCTATGCATAATTCCAGATAGAGTTCAAAGACTTTTCTTTTTTGAGACATTCTGCATAATATTTTTTTTTTTTTCTCCGAAAGGCAACAAGATGGAATTGTGTAACGGAATATTGCGATACCTCCGAACATCGTACTACTGTGCCCAAAAAGTAAGACCAATTATCCCTCCAGACACGATGCACTTATGCCAACGTATTTTCCAATCCTCAATGCATGCTGAAAAGGCATCGGCAGGGATGGCCTTCAAAGCATGCGCCGATTCACGTTGAATCTCTTCAATCGACACAAAACGGTGTCCCCGGAGTAGTCTTTTTGAGTTTAGGAATAACCAGAGGTTGCACGGTGTGAATAGGGTGGCTGTGGAACGATATGAGTTTCATATTTGGCGAAAAAGTCAAGAAGAATCAACGCAGTGTGAGCTGGCGCATTCAGTGTTTTCGGTATCAATCGAGATTTGACCGATCCGTTTGAAATTCCAACATCAGCATCAAGGTCTCTAATTGTAAATCGACGGTTTGCAAGCACCAAATCTTTAATTTTTTGGACGTGAGCTTCGTCGGTTGAGGTTGAGGGTCGACCAGAGGCCTCTTCGTCTTCAATGATTTCTCTACCTTCTTTGAACTGTTTATACTACTTCTAAACACTTCTTTCCGATGTAGGAAAGATCACCGAATGCCTTCTGCAACATTCTATACGTTTCCGCAAACAAAATTTAATGCAAGTTCAATTGCAAATTAATTTAGACATTTTAAAAATCGCCAGAATCAGTTTTAGCATCTCACAAAAAAGCCAAGCATAACACAAGCGCTAATGAATATTTTGTCGTCAAATTTCACACAGGTGTCAAGGACAGTGTCAGCAACCTAAAAGAAAAACAATTGAAATTCCATAAGCCCTGGGAATTTTAAATTGAAATTGGTCTTACTTTTTGGATACAGTAGTATTACGATGCCTCCGAACATCGTATATCTATTTTTTAGTTTTATTAACTAAGTTTCTTTATTTCATTAGTTTGTTTACGCTTTTAAACTTATTATCTTAACATTTATGGGTGAGTTTTTCACTTAATTTAGCTATTTCGGTTTTGTCCATGGCACAGTTTCGTCGCCAGAAAATGCGTCAGATTTCTAGCGTGTCAGCTTTCGTAAATAAACAGTATAGTAAAGAAGTGGCAGGGCTTAAATAACTCTTTCTTATTATTCTAAGAGATTTATTTCGAGACGCAAGTAAGGAGGTCAATCTCATAAAAATGTGTGATATGTTAGAAAATTTACGATACATTTTTGTTTAAACTGTAATTCTTGCCAAAGTTCTTATCGATAGAAGTGCTTTTCAGCATAAACTGAACAACACTCAATGTTTTACCCGATATAAAGCTGCAATTGATGTAGAGGGGAAACTGCCATAATTGCAACGTTAAAACTGGAACAGAAATTAAGTCACTTTTTTTTTTTTTATTGAAATAAAAGTTTTTAAAAATTCATTTTACTTTCGAATTCTAGCAAAGAAGACATTATGACTAGTAGATCTCATTAATTTAGTGAGTTATATTTAAAATAATTATAATAAAAAAAATTTTGTCATTATGGTTTGGTTTGTCGTTCTGCGGTCATCTTGAGCACACTTTAGGCTAAACAGACCGGGACCTACAGTTTAAAGTGCATTCCGAACCACTACAAACATCCATGGCACCGCCGAGACTCGAACCCGAAAGCCTGGGGTATCGAGCGCCAGAGCGCTAGCCACTCGGCCATTCAGGCCCCTTGTCATTATGGAAGACACCAATTTTATTTGAAGATTATAAAGTGTACATTTTTAATATTAAAAATTATGTTTAGTTTCAAGATAAATAAAATTTTTATTTTCATAATCAATGAACAAATGCATATAAATTACAACTGTAACTTATATTTTTTTAACATAATCAAAGAAGGCCCGAAGGATTTAGAATAGATTTTATATTCATCTATTAATGGCAAATAACTAATAAAAATTAATGTGTTGAGATACTTTTTTTTATAAACAAATACTTGCTATTTGAGATTTAAATGTATCATATTAAAAATTTGTTTGTTTATTTTTGTTAGAGTGAGTAATAAAAACAAAATTTACTGCATAAATTTATTATTATTATAAAGATAAAATTGATCCAATAAATAATGATAATAGTAATAACAAATAAATATGCATATCTATCGGAAGTTTTGTTTGTAATATATATCATTGTAACCCGTATTCATGCATAATTACTGTATAACAGCTCAATAATAAGTTAAAAATAATACAGACACTATTTTTATAAAAATAATTGCAAATTGCAGTGTAATTATCGAAATGTATCAATAAATAATGATAATAATTTTTGTATATTTTTTTTTTATCAACAGTCTTTCTTTTTTATTTCTTCTGTTTCATGCCATAATTTCAGAAAGTTTTTTCTCTCTCTCTTTTTAATTTTTTTCTATGGCTGCGAATATTTTTATTTTAGGGTCAGAAGTATTTAAATTAAAAAATACAACATTAAGAAACGATCATTTTCTTGTACTCTCAACAAAAAAAGGAAAAGTTCAAATGATGTCTCAATTGAGGAATTTAAATATTAAATATAGCTATCAGCTATATTTAGACACACGCTTCTATAAAAAGATATTACAGCAACTTAATCATACATTTTGATTTCAGCAATTTTTTTCAATCCACACTTGCTTAACCCTTTTTTTTTCAATGTCTCAAACACACCCCTAACGAATGGGCTTCATGAGGTTATAATGCTTCTTTTTTTTCCTTCTTATTTCTGTATCATATTAAGTTTAGCTGTGCACTCTGAAATTTACAAATATATATATATATGAGGCAACTATTGAATACATATATAATTTTAAAAAGGATTTATATATAATTACTGAATAATAACTCAATAAAAATGAGAAAAAAAAATAATACATGCACTCTTTTATATAAAATAGTTGCAAATTGCAGTGTAATTATCCAAATCAATCAATAAATAATTACATTAATTTTCTATAATTTTTAACAACAAAGTGACTTCAAAGTCTTTATTACTTACGTTTCGTGTCATAAGTTCAGAAATTTTTTTTTTTTTTTTTTTTTTAGTGTTAGAAGTATTTAAATTAAAAATACACCATTAAAAAAAAAAAAAGTACATTTTCTGGTGTTTTAAAAAAAAAAAAAGTTCAAATGATCTCAATAGAAGAATTAAATATAGATTAACAAGAGGGCCTGATAGCCGAGTGGCTGGTGCTCGCTACCACAGATTTCGGATTCGAGTCCCGGAGGTGCCATGGATGTTTGTAGGGGTTCGAATCCACTTTAAACCGTAGTTCCCGGTTTAATAGGATCGTAGAGCATTGCGGGGGTAGTGTTATTCCTCGTCCGTAGCTTATCTTCTAGCTACACGCTCCTCCTGGGTAGTGCTAAGTGAGTAACGTCGGTGCAGGGCTTGCCTTAAGGCATCAAAAGACAAAGTGTTTACCAGCTACATTAGAACGAGAAAAAAAAAAACAAGTCTCACTTCAAAGTCTTTATTACTTACGTTTCGCGTCATAATTTTAGAAAAAAAAAAATTTTTTTAAGCTAAAATATTTTTTATTTTAGTGTTAGAAGTATTTCAAATAAAAAATGCAGCATTAAAAAAGATCATTTTCATGTACTCTAAACAAAAAAGGAAAAGTTCAAATGATGTCAAATGTGTCAAAGTTAAATGTTAAATATAGGTTATCAACGAATTATGAGTATGAAATAATTTAATAGCTTATCTATTATTAGAATTACATTCGTAGATAGTATTTAGGCACACGCTTCTATAAAAAGATAACATTTCTTATATTACAGCAACTTAACCATACATTTTGATTTGAGCAATTTTTTCAATCCACACTTGCTACGAGTAACTCTTTCTCTTTTTTTTTTTTTTTTTTTTTCAATGTCTCTAACGCAACGCGTAACGAATGGGCCCCATGCAGTTATAATGCTTCTTAGAACTAAAAAAATAATAAATAAATAAATAAAAAAAAATGTCCCCTAATAAACTTTCCCATTGAAGCAGTTCGCGCGACATAAATGTCAACCGGAACTACTCGTCGCAAAGCTTCTCTTTTATTACCCCCTTTTTTTTCACCCTTGTTGACCAAAGAGAGACTGGCTGGGATGATGTCTTGAGACAGCTGGGACATGGGATAAGAAAAAGATGAAAAAGCCCACGCAGGATTTACTGTGAAAGATCTCCTTATCACAAAAGAGAGGGAGAAAGTTTGTTGAAATACTTTCTTCATCCCCTCCCCCACCCTCCTTCAGTGTCATCTTTAAAATGTCTTCTCTACGCTGCTGTTCTGGTCCAGTGTTGAAAAATAAACAGTGGTCCTCTTTTTTTCTGTTTGTGTGTGTTTACGCTACCATGGAAGTTTGCTAATTTTTTTTTATGTCTGCAACGTTTGTTTGGCAGGATTCATTTCCATAAATCTTCTCCTGAATGTTAAGTAAAATGATGTCCGTTCATTCAGTGACATTTGCATGTCCAACTTGGTGCAATAAATTGTGATCATAAGTGAGTTCAAAGAGTTCTTCCGCAGAGTGATGTATTTTGAAACGGAACAGACATTTTTGTTACTGCTAATTCTTGGTAGTAATAATAAGAATTGTTGAGAAACGGTTTGCTAATATCATGGACTTGTTTGGAATTGCTATTGCAGAAGAAAGAAAATATTTTATGATTAATATTTTTAAGTATTAATTAACATGCTATTAATATGAATTTGAAAATTATATTAATATAGTGCCTTATTAAATAATTAAATAATAGCTGTCTTATTGAATGATATTTTTTGCAAACAATTAAAAGAAATAATATCGTTTAGTATTTATTTTATCCTATTATTTTTTGTGTCCTATTAAAAAAAAAATAACATCAGAGTTTTAGGACGGTTTAGAACAGTTTTACGCTACCATGGAAGTTTGCTAATTTTTGTTTATGTCTGCAACGTTTGTTTGCCAGAATTCATTTCCATAAATCTTCTCCTAAATGTTGAGTAAAAATGGTGTCCGTTCATTCAGTGACATTTGCATGTTCGACTTGGTGTAATAAATTGTGATCATAATTGAGTTCAAAGAGTTCTTCCGCAGAGTGGTGTATTTTGAAACGGAGCAGACACTTTTGTTAGTGGTATTCTTGGAAGTAATAATAAGAATTGTTGAGAAACTATTTGCTAATATCATGGACTTGTTTGGAATTGTTTATTACATACTAAAATATTTTACTAAATATTAATTAATAAGCTGTAAATATGAATTTGAAAAAAAAGTTTAATTAAAAAATTTTTGTTTTAGTTGTTCATAAAAAAAAGAAGAGAAAAATTTTTGAAAAATAATTCGCACATGGCTGTGCCGTGGATGTTTGTAGTGTTTCGGAATCCACTTTAAACCGTAGGTCCCAGTCTAATATGATCGTAGAGCGTTGGACGGAAGGCTGACATTCTCTTATCTCGATATCTGCCAGTTATCAGACAACCTTGGCCCATCGTAAGGCTATTGCGCCAATGATGATGATGATGAATTTACATATAACTCAATGAATACATTAAGAGGAAATATGTATAAGATATATGAACTATGTGGAAATTCTAAGCATATCATTTAGTCATTGTTTCGATTATTAACAAATTAGAAGTTCTTTTGATTTCTAAATTTAGTTTTGTATCATATTATTAAAAAAACAAAACAAAAAAAAACCAGAGTTTTAGAACAGTTTTACGCTATCATGGAAGTTTGCTAATTTTTGTTTATGTCTGCAACGTTTGTTTGCCAGGGTTAATTTCCATAAATCTTCTCTCCTAAATGTTGAGCAAAAGTGGTGTCCGTTCATTCAGTGACATTTGCATGTTCAACTTTGTGTAATAAATTGTGATTAGAAGTGAGTTCAAAGAGTTCTACCGTGTTAAAGAGTGAATTATTTTGAAACGGAACAGACACTTTTTGTAACTTTTGTTATTGATAATTCTTGGTTGTAATAATGAAAATTGTTTGAAACTGTTTGCTAATATCATGGACTTGTTTGGTATTGTTATTGTAGAAGAAAGAAATATTTTATAAATAATATTTTTAATATTTTATTAATTATTAATTAATACGCTATTAATATGAATTTGAAGAAAAATTATTTTTCAAAAAAAAAATTTTATTTTAATTGTTCATAAAGAAGATTTTGAAAAATATTTTATATATGACCCAATGAATACATTAAGAGGAAATATGTATAAGTTATCTGCAGTGTGTGGAAATTCTAAACGTATTACCATTTAGTCATTGTTACGACTAATGTTTACGTTTAGTTTATTACGACTAATGTTTACAAGTTTAGTTTATTACAACTAATGTTTATGAATTTTTTAAACTAATGTTATGAATTTTAAATCTAGTTTTTGTACCATATTATTAAAAAAACATTTTAAAAAAACAGAAAATCTTTACATCAATTAATGTAGCAATATTATCATATTTGCGGTCTTACTACTAATATTGAGTTTAAATAATTGAGTTTAAATAATAAGAACAATAAAATATATATAGATTTATAAAAAGCAAAAATTTATGTCTTAAAAAATTATCTATTGAAAAATTTATTATTGGTATAGTTTTTAAAAATTTTAATACCGGATTTATCCATTAAAATTGTAATGGATTAGAAATTCATTTAATCAATTAATTAATAATTTGTTTACCCGACTCGTGGCTCAGTGGCAACGTGCGCTGCTAGTGAGCATTAGGGGCTTAGATTCAATCCGCTGGCGTCTTTGATGTAGATACTATTTTTTAAAAACGAGGAGCCTCGAAATTTTTGTGTTTCTGATGTTTAGCAACTGGCCTTGTTATTCGGACTACCTGATGGGAGTTTTTCATGTTTTCTTTCATATGATACGCAAATGCGACAAATACGGTCCACCTAAAAATCTTCTCAGAAAGCACTGCACTCCTTCAGCGTCAGAGGCAAGTAAGACTTCCACCTACGGATGCTCCAATCACAACAGAAGTTGCTTCCCCTTTCCCTCCTTCCATGAGACCACTAGGGTTCTTTTTTAACTTGGTCTAGATATTGCTGTCTACCAAGTGAGATAAGAATATATATATTCTATTCATTATATATATATTCCAGTGATACTATTTATTATATTTTATTGATGCTTTTGAACAATGTTAAAATGCGGGACATTTTTCAATGTATTAAAACTCGTCTTGTTAATATCACTCTTAAATTTTTGTGATATATTTTGAATTATGAACTTTTTTTTTTTTTAATTGCTGTAGGTTGTGAATTCGTTAATCATGCTTAGAGGTTTTAAGAAATTTTTTTCTCTAAGCAGGTTTGATAAATATCCTCTAAGAAAAAGAAATAGTTGAAAACAATAAAACTGTATTCACCTTATCTCATTGTTGCTAAAAGTTAGTTTTATTGTTATCTTAGTTTAAGTCCGAGTTTGGTGTTTTAGAGTTAAAAAACACAATGCATCACGTTTATTTGACTCGTTTTGAATAGAGAAAATGGTTGCTTTAAATATTTATTACATAAAAATATTTAGATATTGCTAAAGAAAATGTTGACTAGTCAGAAAGTTTCTGGAATGGTACCATAAATCCTATTCAAAAGAAACTTCAATGGAGGAGGTTAACATAGAATCGCATTTTCTTTTAAATGTTTCTGCTATTGTTGTAATAATCCTAATATGTTTCAGATATATGAATAGAAAAAAAGTTATTTTTCGAAAAGCTGACAGAAATAGCCTAAAAATTTACCGTAAAACATGTTAAATATGACTCTTTATATAATTATATTTTTAATATATTTCATAAATAATTAATATAATAGTTAGTAATCGTAATAAAATTCCTTATTATTTTAATTTTTATTATGGTTAAAAAAAAAAAAAAAATTGATAATAAATAGCTATTGTATTTTCTCTATCTCAAAAGAGATAGAAAAATACAATATATTGAAAAGATACAATATATTGCAAAATAAATAAATTTTGATAAAAGTATATATGATTAATTAAAGTACAATAATATATTTTGTAGTTCAATTCAACTTTCAAACATAATTTTCTAGGCTGATTAAATGCATCAAGTATTTCAATTTAAAAAGTATACTTATTTATTTGCAATAGTAAATACGTTTTCTTATCTAATATAAAACATTAAAGGATATATTAGTGAATGAAATCAGTATTTATCTATTCATGTCATTTAAAAGAAGAAAAAAAGAAGCGTTAATTAATGTTTTTTTTCAACAATTCTCTTATGTTTACAATTTAACTCTGTGGTCCCACATAATATAATAACATATTTATGATTCAATTCAACTTTCAAACATAATTTTCGAGGCTGATTTAAAGCATCAAGTATTTTAAAAAATCATTTTAAAAGTATCATTTAAAAAAAATTATATTTATTTATTTGCAACAATAAATAAGTTTTCGTTTCTATTATAAAACACTAAATTATATATTATTGAAAGAAATCAGTATTTATTTATTCATGCCATTTAAAAGAGAAAACACGAACGATATTTAATTTTTTTTTTCAACAATTCTATTATATTTACAATTTAACTCTGTGATCGCACATAATTATTTGTTATTTGTCTGTACATTTTTGTTTGTCTATAGTACAATTTACATTTAACAGATGTAACTTTTAATGAAGACTTGAAAGTGAAATTTATCAAACACGAAGAACACCCGGAGTTGCTGCGTCAGTTGGCTCTCGAGATCATCAAAATATTTCTCCTCGGGCCCTAATTATTTACACTGATGGAAGCAAATCTGACTCTGGAAGAACAGGTAGCGGAGATTTTTATGAAGACAAGTACAGGAGAATTTAGATATCGTTTTTAGAAACCCGGACCACAGCTCAGTATTCCGCTCAGAATTAACTGCTATAAGAGAAGCTCTGAGCCTAGCTTTTAGACTTTAAAGTACCTGATGTTTGGATTCTGACTGATAGTAAGAGCTCAATACAGTATTTGAGAGATTGGCCAAGCATCTTGGACAAATTGGAGCAGGATATAGTTTCTAAACTAGCTGTTTTGGACCAGATTGGATCGGTGTGCTTGCAGTGGATTCCATCCCATGTGGACATCTATGGAAATGAAATTGCTGATCTGCTCGCTAGGGAAGGTTGCGAACTTCCCAAAGCTTCTTCTTCCAATCTGTTAGCTTCAGAGGTTCATTCCATGACTTTAGCCAGAGCGAATACCTCTTGGAGGTCGCCACCAATTCATGCATGGTACGCCGCTAAATATCCTGGTATGTCCTTGCAGTGCTCTTGTCCTAGACCTGCTCAAACGGCTTTAGCTAGACTAAGGACTGGCCACACTAAGAGTTTGACCTTCAATGGAGACGAGAAGACATATACCCTTTGTCATTGTTCGGCCATCGCGTCTCCCTCTCATCTCATCGATTGTATTGGTGCCTCTGTGAGGCAACTGTTGAATGAGGGAGGACAGTTTACGATCTATTGATGCAGCATGATCTACTGGACTTGGTTTAGGATTCTAAATCAAGGGGATAAGCAACAACAACAACACATTTAACAGAGAATAAAAAATATTGTTTCAAGCATTTAATTTTAAAAAAATTATATTTATTGTCAACAGTAAATAAGTTTTCATTTCTAATATAAAATATTAAATGATATATTATTAAATGAAATCAGTTTTTATTTATTCGTGCCATTTAAAAAAGAAGAAAAAAGAAATGATAGTTAATTTTTTTTCAACAATTCTCGTGTTTACAATTTAACTCTGCTGTCCTGCATAATTATTTGTTATTTTCCTGTGCATTTTTTTGCTTCTCAATATTGCTATTTACATTTAATGGAGAATAATAAATTATTCTTAAATACATATTAGTGTCTTCCTTTAAATTATTACAGGGCGTAGTAGAAAAATTGAGTGTTATTTAAGTGAGAATAACCGCAGAATTTAAAACGTAGTAGAATTTATTAGCATGCTAATATGGGCTATTATGTGCCATTTTATGAGACACAATGGTGTGACCTTCATTTTTAGTTTTAAGTATTGCATCTGAAAACATGTCTTTCTTTTTTTTTTTTCTTTTCCTCTAATTTTTATAGACTATAATTTTGATTTATATCTTTTAAGTATTCTTGATTTTTAAGATTGCACATTATATTTCTTCATTTCTTGGTATTTTTTGTTGTCTTTAACATAGGCGACTTAGAACATGGTTAATAGGTTAATAAACTGGTATAAATTAATGTTCTTGCCATAGTAAATATTTCAAATGGCCAAACTCGTAGAATATTAGAATAATAACAAGTCTCTTTATTTTTCTCTTTTGAATTCATTATTTATTTATCAGGTGCATAAACAACAACTCTTGAAAAGGTTTTAATCGGTTCTTTTTATTTAAATAGAAAAATATAATTTCTTATCGCATATTAATGATAAAACGGAATTAGCATCATGGCATTGTACGTGTTGTTACTCACGATCGTTGTCCCTGATTTGAATTTATTATCTTGATTTATTTATTGTTTATTTTTACTCTTAGCTGTAAATGTTTCATATATGTACTTATATTTTGTATTTTAATGGAGAAAAGAAAGGATAAGTATGAAATTTTTTGTCCTTTTTTTGTTCTGTTCCATTTAATTTGTCCACCATTAATATTCAATGTTGGACAAATTAAATAGGACACAATGTAATATACACATAGTGCATTATACCGAGTATACGCGTTAGATCCTTCTCGTGTTATTTAGCACTAATTTGTGAATTTACTTAGAATTTTTGTAATATTAAAAATTTGTTGATATTTATTAACTCGTAAAGGATGTATTAATTAAAATTTAATGCTGTCATTGTATCATTTTCAATTAAAAATCGCCATTAAAACTACAAAACACTGACTAATTTATCTTTCATGAATACATAATTGAGAGGATTCTTTAAATTCAATCGAATCAACGATATAGATTGGCATATTATCTTTATTTGTTTACTGTTGATTTTTATTTAAATCCGTTACTAAATTATCCAATTATTAAATCAAAATATGAAACATTTATAAATATTTCATATATGATTTAATACATTACTTGTAATTTTTATTTTAATGTATATATGAAAGTATAAGTATGAAATTTCAGTGTTGGGCAAACTAAATAGAGCGCAATGTAATATACCGAGTATTCGCGTTTAATCCTTCTCTCGTTATTTAGCTTTCATTTTCTGTGAATTTACTAAGAAATATTTGTAATGTTGAAAATTTGTTGATATTAATTAACACATAAATAATGTATTAATTAGAATTTAATGCTATCATTGTATCATTTTCAATTACAAATCGCCATTAAAACTACAAAACACTTATTATTTTGTCTTTCATGAATGCGTAATAGTCTTTATTTTTCTACATGCAGATGTGCTTATAATTAGTGACAGCTTCCGTAACTTCTAAGTTGCAGTTACCATTGTGATAATGGTTATAACTGTTTTTCTTTAACATCTTTTTTTTTTTACTATTTAGAAATAAAAAAAATGCTAAATATAAATAAACAATATTTTTTTCAAAAATTAAAGGGTTTCTTTAAAGTAAATTTTCTGAACTTTTCTATATTTTTTTACATGCAGTTGTGCTTATAATTAGTGATAGTTTCCTTAACTTCTAAGTTGCAGTTGACCATTGTGATACTGGTTATAGTTGTTTTTAATATGATTTTTAGAAATAAAAAGCTGCTAAATCTAAATAAACATAGATTTTCTTTAAAAAACAAAATGGTTAAATACTGTTGTAATTTTTTTTTTTTTTTTTAATATCATTACTGTTTACAAATAAAAAAAAATGCTAAATATAAATAAACATTGATTTTTTTTCAAAAATAATGGCTTCTTTAAAAGTTTGTTGAATTTTTTTTTATTTTTCTACATGCAGATGTGCTTATAATTAGTGACAGTTTAATAACATGATACTGTCCAGATACATTCTAAAACTAATAATAAACTCTTTCGTCAACAGCTAGCTTAGCACACGCGTAGCTGCTGTTTTCAATCACTTCATACTTCACCATTTGAAAGGATGTCTTTCTTCTTTTATGCATTCATATTCCGTCCTTGTAGAAAAGCCATCGTCTAAAAGTGGAAGAGCAGCGTATCAGCTATTTTCAATCTTGATCTTTAGTTTCAAATACCAGAGTTTTGCGCTCGAGAATTACAACCGGACCGTTGTTTGGGTCTATAACAGGACTTGAAAAATTGAAGAAGAAAAAAAAAAGACTTTGCCATCTCCAGTTTCTGCGCAAATTCTGTGGTATAAGTGCACTTGTACTCAATTCAACGGAAGCCGAGGTTCGAAAGGCTTGAGGTGGTGGTTCTAAAATTAAACGTGTATGTCTGATGATGGAAAAAAATATATTTAGATTCCTGTTTTTCTTAAAAATTTCTTTATAAATTTGCGGTAAAATTTTTTTTCGTAACAAAATATGATATTTTTTTCGTTCGAGTGTTTTGTTTACATGTACCTCTCAATATCAAATTTTGAGAAAAAGAAAACTTATTTTGAGAAATTATGTTTTATTGATTATATGCATTATCTTGAAATTTATTAGCAAACTCTACATGAGAAGCATTTCTCATCGTCATCATCATCATCATCATCATCAGTGGAGCAACATCATGGTGGGACAAGGCCGTCTGCCCACTGGCAGATTTCGAACAAATGTTTTTCATTTTATGGGGCAGGGTTGTCAGCCTTACGACCAATGATTCACATTCATATTAGAACGGGACCTACGGCTTAAAGGGATTCGAACCACTACAAACACTCATAGCATCTTCGGGACTCGAAAACCTGTGGCACCGAGCGATAGCCACTAGGCCATAGAAAGAATTTCTTCAGAAATATATTTTTAAACTCTTGTATATTATTTTAATTCAACACAAAAGTTTCGAATCTTGGCAGTGGCATGGATGTCTGTTAGTGGTTCGGCATCCACATTAAACTATAAGTCCCGGTCTAAATAGCCTAAAGTGAGCAAAAATAGCCTAGAGCGACAAACCAAAACCACACTCAAAAATTTTTTGTGATAGTTTTGCGGCCTGATGGCCAGTTGGCTGACGCTCTGGCCTTTGGTACCATAGGCTGTATGTTCGAATCCAAGCCGCGGCAGGGAGGTTTTTAGTGCTTCGGAATCCTAGTTAAACTGTAGGTCTTAGTCTATTTAGCCCAAAATGAGCAAAAAGTGACCGTAGAGAGACAAACCAAACCTCACTTTAAAATTTTTTTTTTTTTTATATTTTTAGATCGGCCTGATGACCAATTAGCTAGCGCTCTGGCCTTGGATACCATAGGCTTTGAATCCAGGCCTTGGCATGAAGGTTTTTTAATGGTTCAGAATCCACACATTAAACTGTAGATGCCTCTCTAATTAGCCCAAAGTGTGCACAAAATGACCGTAGAGTGGCAAACCACATCAAACCATAGGATTTTTTTAAATCTATCTATTTTTAAAAAATAAAAAGTCAATTTTTAAATAATTGTACACGTATTTTACAAAAAAATGTGAAATGAAACATGTTTAGTGACAGTTAAAAGTAGAAATGATATTTGCCAATATGTGAAAATTAATAATTAAGATAAAATTTTTAAAAACTATTTTAGTACTAAAATGTTGTTTTTTTAAATTATATTAAAACGTGATGGGTTGCAACTCAGACTTAGAATAATTGCTCATTTCATTGCTCATACGGTTTCCGGTTCTTTTGTTGGTTTATGCAGACATTAACATTCAAAGAGATAAATATTCATATGCCGTTTTTATTTTTGCCCAGACACTTTGCATGCATGTCAAGCATTTTCGTCATTAGAATTTCCTTCAACACTCAAGCTGAACGTGTTGGTCAGGTGACATTTGGTAGGCGAACCGAGCGTCAAATTTCGCAACGGGCCGGTAGGTTGTCGATCAAGTGGAGCCGTGGAAATGGCTTGATGGACATTCGGGACTGTAACTCAATTCCTTTTGTTATTAAAAGTACCTCAGGGATACATCTGGAATAAGCTGGCACTTCTTAATCCTACAATACAATCTAGTGTAAACTACAATATTTATTTACATGACTGAATACTGTGCAAAAATAGCATATTAAATTAACATGACAATCACCGTTATTGTTTTTTAATAACAACATTCAATTATCATTGAATGTTATGATAATTTTTTTTATGTAGTTATTTCATATCTCATTTATTTTATTATAATGCGTAATATACAAAAGTCAAAATAGATGAATGAATATTGTGCAAAAAAAACATATTAAATTAACATCACAATAAATGTTATGGTTTTTAATAACATTCAGTTATCATTGAATGTTATAATAATTTTTACGTCATTATTCTACAACTCAATGAATTCGTATGTTTACTTATATATAATATAAATTCGCAAAATTTTGATTTTTATTGTAATGCATAATATACAAACACAAAATTGATGAACATATACTGATGAATGCATATTTATTTGTATGAATTTATTTGTATTTTTTTTTTTTTTTTTTTTGTATTTTAATAACAACATTCGATTATTATTGAATGTTATGATAATTTATATATTATAATTTAGTGTAAACTTTAATATTTTTTAGTGTGAATAAATACAATAAAAAAATGTTTTACGTTAAAGTAACTGTCTTTATGATATTGTTTTAAATTATAATTCAGATATTACTGAATTCTGCTATGGTTAGTTTTTTAATAATTGTAGTAAAATTTCAACAGTTTATAGTGTCAATGTGAATATTTCTGCATAAGCAATACTTTGAGAATGTTCTTGTTATAATAAAATCAGTAAGAAAAATAAAGAAAATGAGAATGTAAACAAATCATAAATAGTAAAATAAACAAACAAATTTAAAAATATTATTTTGTCTATTGTCATTCGTCAATAATTTTGCAAAACAGCTAAATTTATATTTAAAAAATAAACATTTCAATCAAGTATTATTTTGTATTCTGAAAAGAATTGAACCATGTGATTTTTCCTCTTAAATATATTTTTGTGCCTTATATACATCTTATATGTGCTTTTATTTACATATTTGTAAAAAACAAACAAAAAAAGATTTAAATAAGTTTTGCTTTTTTATATCATCCATCTTAAAATATATTTTCATTTTGTTGAAGTTAATAAATACATTTTTATAGATTTGGAATTTTTGATTAATTTTGTTTGAAAAAAAAAAATTTATTTATTATTTTATATTTGAATTACAAATTTTCGATCTAAATAATTTTGTTTATAGAAGTAATATTGTATTTTCAAATATAATTAGATCTTTACAATTTAGAAAGAAAATTAATGTGGTGTTATTCTAGTCAGTAGAATTGTAAACACATCCCACAAATAGTAATATAGTTAACTGTATGTTGATTTAAAAAAAAAAGAAGTATTTGTTTTAAAGTTGCTATGAAAATATAATTTTGGAACAAAGAGCTTTCTTTTGAAAAGAAGCATATAATTTAGCATATTTTTCTATAACTGTGTCAATCACAAAGGATATAAAGCTATTTATTCAACCAACGTATTATATGATAAACAAGTAATACAAAAAAAAAAAATTAATGTCAATTCTTTCTTTTTTTTTTTTTTTTTCACTATATTGCAGAAAGTCCATTATAAGCAATTTTCATTCATTTTTTAAGTTTCTCTGGCGCCATATATTAGTAGATATAAGCTACATAAATCTAAAAACTAAAATTTATTAATTAAATTTAATTACTGAATTATTATTTGAAAAAACTGTATTAACATCCAGTGTCATCCACTACAAGTTCAAAAACACTTTAGTGGATGAATAAAAAGTATTTTATGAACGATTGAAAATTTTAACAAGGTATATATAGGGAGAGTTTGAGCTAATAGAAGGAATTGAAAAAAAATTAAAATTTATTAATTAAATTTAATTACTGAATTAATATTTGAAAAAAACTGTATTAACATCAAGTGTCATCCTCTACAAGTTCAAAAAAAAAATGTATTTGAACTTGAGTGGATGAATAAAAGTATTTTATGAACGATTGAAAATTTGAACAAGATATATATAGGAAGAGTGTGAGCTAATAGAAGGAATTGAAAAGAAAAAGAAGTATTTGTTTTAAAGTTGCTATCCAAATATAATTTTGGAACAAAGAGCTTTCTTTGAAAAGAAAGAAGCATATAATTTAACATATTTTCCTATAACTGTGTCAATCACAAAGGATATAAAATACTATTTATTCAACCAACGTATTGTATGATAAATAAGGTTTTTAAACCTGTATTTTTTTTTTTTTTTTTTTTTTTTTTGTTTCTCCTTCTAGGCTTCTCGAAACATCTCCAAATGCGGCTATCTTTTTGTTGCACCAGATTGGGATTTCAATGTCTCTGTCAACAGGACAAAAGTAAGTGTATCATTATTTAAATGACCTGTTATGCGATACAATGCTTCTCAAATCCAGAAAATGGTTATGAAAACGATTTCTTTTTTCTTTTTAGAGGTGGCAACGGAGGTGGTTCGTTCTTTATGACGACGGTGAACTTACTTATTCCTTGGATGAGTTCGTAAGTTTTTCTATTGTTCTTTCGTTTTTGTGCCGTAATATTAAAGCAAATTTTATGGTGTTTGTTATTTTATGGATTTTTTTATTTTTCTGTTTATATTTTCTCGATAATATAGTGGGAGAAGGTTGTGGAGTATAGAATAATATGTTATAAATTAAAAGATCAAAATGGCATTTTCAATTTTTATGATTGCATTATTTATTGCATTCGTAGTGATGTCTGATGATAAGAAGTGGTGTACCATCTTGGCCTGCTCCATACAGCTGTTACTGCCTATATAAAGATGAATTAAATGAAATTTAATTTAATTTAAATTACATTAAACAAAAAATTAAATATATGTCTCATTATACAATAATTTTCACTTGTCTTTTTATTTGCTTTTGTAATAATTTTTTTGAAATTGCAAGCGACTTTTTGAACATCTTGTATTTTAAATGTATTGCTATTTACCAATGGTGTAATTTTGATCCGACAACATTTACTACTAATGTATTGCTGCATATATATGATTCTGTGGTATGCAACATGCACCACGGAAGACGTGCTACGCTGCGCTTTCGTCCTGCTATCGTGTTTGGCACAAATTGGTGGCATGTTGAAATCTACATGAAGCCAGCGAAAGTATTTTCTGGCCTCAGATGTATTGCACCCATTTCTGACATAAACACTAAATTTTTAGTTGGACATGGCTGAACTGCCCTCGAAGCTCAATGTTCTATCCATCAGGCTGATCTGTCTCAAATGTATAGTAATAAATAGTTTATGTTCCATTAAATACGCTCTGGTTGAATTATATGTTACTGGAATTCTTTCACACACTGTAAGGAAGCATGAAAGAAATTATGGAAATCGGAATTAAGAAATTTTCTAAAGGGGATAAAATATTTTTAAAAATCTGTGAACCATTTTACGAAAAGCAACCTGTTTTTGAAGCTTGTTCAAAATAAACAAAATGAACCAGATAATACATTATTTTAGAATGATTATTTATTATGTATCATATTTAAGAAATAAAATTATGGGGTTAAAAAAATACTAAGAAGTAATCCACGAGATGGTTTGTGAATCTTACTAGATAAAAATTACTGTATCCATGTAACTTCAGAATATTGTTTTTCAGCTAATGTGATTTTGAGAATATATGACTTTCTTTTTCATGGTGTTGTTTGTTGTTTACTCGGAACAGCCCGATACGATCCCCCAAGGAACCATCGACATGAACAAAGTGTTGGATGTCTCAGATGCCGAGAGTGTGACAGGAAATGATTTCGCTATCTCAATTACGACGCCAGACAAAGTGCACTTCATCAAGGGAACGTCCAAAGAGGAGAGCAAATGGTGAGGAGAATCGTTTAATTTCAGGCGAGATACGTTAGGCAGTGGTTCCCCAAACTTATTTGTTTTATTTCTTCCTTTTATGTAAAAGGAGAAAAATAATCAGCGCCCCCAGAAAATTTGCCTTCTTTAAAAAAACAAACAAAAAATTCTTTTTGATGTGTCTATATATTTATCTGCTTTTTAAACATCGTAAAAGAAGATGCTGTTAATAAGGCAGCTTGAAGCTTGAAATTAAATTTTTTTTTTTATTAAAATCAAACATAAGATTCACCTTACTCCTAAAAAAGTAATACAACGAAGGATAATATGAAAATGAAAATTTTGAATAGCATTAAAAATTATAATAATGAGAAAGATGGACTTGTTGCTTTGTTTTTGCTAAGATGTAATCTTAAATTACCACAATTTAAGATTACATCTAGCAAAACAAAGTACCACCTAGATTTCTATTTTTCGGTAACAAATTTGCGACTTTCTTTTTGCTTTCACTACCCTTAACTTTTATTAAACGCCCCACAAAATGCATTAGGCTACTATTGCGTCTCATTGCACCCTAGGAGGTACGCCCACTTTGCAAACCAATGCTTTAAGAGTAACTTAACTACAATTAATTGGCAAACGAAAAAAATAATTTGTTACTTACTCTTAATAAAAAAAAAACTTCTGAATTTTATGTATATCATAAATTTTTAAAAGTAATTAGTGCTCTATTTTCTCTACGAGATATTTGTCGTTCTTTTGTTTGAAAACTTAGCTTATTTAATCTATTTTAGTAAATTTAATCAATTAATTATATACTATAAATTTTATTAAAAATTTTTTTTAATTAACTTCAATTTTTTTAGTTATGATTGTTTAAAATATCTTGTCTATTTCTCCAGAAATTTATATTCAAGTTCTTTTTGTCTACTCGTAGAAAGTAGAAAATAATCTGTAAATTATTTTATTATTAACTTATACCTCTCTTTATGAAGGACAGAAATAAATATAGTTTTTTTAAATTTCTCCAAATTAGTAACAAAAATTAATTTCTACTCAAAAAAACTAATATTTTTTTAATTTGTTATTTTTATTATATAAAACAAATCGCAACAAAAATTTTATTTCTACTCAAAAACTAATATTTTTTTTAATCTGTAATTTTTATTATATAAAACAATTATTTAATTGAATTTCTTTTCGTTATTATCTTCAGGTGGTTCGATGTTTTCCAAAAGGTGCTGCCCCGTCACCTGTCCAGAGGAAAGCATAAAAGAAATGCCACTTTCCCTTGTGGAAAGGCAACCATACCAAATGCTGCAGTTATTACTCAAGTAATGAAAAGCGTCTATCTAAAAACATTTTTCGAGTGATTCCCAGATTAAAATGATTGCCCATTAATTTTAATGAATTGCTTGTTCTTTTTCTTTTTTATAATAAACCATTTTAAAAAAGAGATAATAATGTTTGATATGGATTATATCTGTCGTTCTTTCAATAACAAACATTCATGGTCTGGATCATTTTACCAGGATAGTAAATGATATTTAATGTAATATAAAGTGTAATACAGTGTCACCAAGGATGCTCCACAAATCATCTTTTACATTATACTAACATTGCTCTTTTGAATAACAAACACTCTGTTCTGGATCCACTAGAATGGTAAATATGTAATAGGTTCAGTACCAGCAAGATGCACCAAATGATCTGTATCACTAGAATGGTAAATTTGTAATATATTTCTCATATATATATTTATCTCATATAATGCAGTGTCAACAAGGATGCACCACAAATGACCTTTTACAGTACCCTCACATTGTTCTTTTCAATACCTGGTAATAGGTTCAGTGTCACCAAGGATGCACCACAAATGATCTTTTACAGTACACTCACATTGTTCTTTTCAATACCAGATACTCTGGTAATAGGTTCAGTGTCACCAAGGAAGCACCACAAATGATCTTTTACAGTGCACACTCACATTGTTCTTTTCAATACCAGATACTCTGGTAATAGGTTCAGTGTCACCAAGGAAGCACCACAAATGATCTTTTACACTACACTCACATTTTACTAACACAATTTGAAGCATCTGAGGGTTAAGCAACACTTTTTTGTTCATGGGTAGTGTCTAAAAGTTGCCCTGGAGCTTTCTCTTCAGCTTCACTTATTTGGAATCAATTTCTCCTCGGAAACATAACGTGCTATCCACTAGGCCTTTTTTAGATTTCCTTTTCCATACTGTTCACGATGTATTGTAATATAAAATATTCAATAGACGTCATAAGTGAAAGCTGCGGAATCACGAGCGATTGGGACTGTTATTTTCTGTGTAAAAACAGCGCACCTTTTGATGCCTTCTGTGTAAACATATTGGAGTTTCTATAGATTTTTTTCCTCGCTTGTTTTCTTTATATATTATTCTCTTATAAAACTTTTTTTCGTAAAGTTTTATTTAACGCCTTTGTAATACAATGATTTTCTTTATGCTCGCTTATGAAAACAATAATAATGATAATATTTTAAAAGTTTCATATTTTGTGCAATCTCATTATTTAATTTATCTCGAAATGTAGTCATAGTCCCTTCTTAAAATTGTGGTAACTCTTATTATTTATTGTTTACCGCTATCTGTTTTCGAATATATGTTATGCCATACGCCTTCAGTAATAAAAATATTATAATCAACGTATAATACTTAGATTAGTCATTTAAGTCATGATGACTAATATTTAAAGGATTTATGAAAAGTGCTTTTATGTAATTTTTAAAAGATAAATTCTATGAATTTACTATAACTTATATTATTATTATTGTTGAAATGATTTTAAAATTAAAAGAGTATTTATTACGTGCTTTTATTTCATATTTATATGAAATAAAAAATGAAAATCAAAAGTAAAATAATTATATGGTTTTAAAAGTGATACACATTTCCACTTAATCATGTGAATCTTAAATTCTTTAAATATTAGTTAACGTAATAACTTTTTGTTTCGTATTGTTTTTAACTAAACAAGTATACAATCATATAAATAAACCACTATTTAAAAAAGCGAAATTTTTTGTTCATTTCTTGATTTAAAATTTAGTTTTGTAATCATTCTTTTTCTACCCACTGGCAAGAGCGCCCTCTGTGGCTTTCAGGAGAAAGATTAGTTAGCCTACAGACTCTCACCCGGATAGGAAATATATTTCGCACACCCTACGCATACCCGAGTATCATTATTTTCGGCTTAGGGGATTTTTTCCATGAATCTAAAATTATCTGTTTTACAAAATATCTGTTTACATATTGTCTCTCGTTAATTGCATGTGTGGTGCTGCTTGTGCGTGTGGCAATAAAGCTGTGAGTTCTCAAACCTGTGCCTCAAGTATCTCAACCTAACCACACCCAATTACAATCTGGCTGCCAACCTGCACACTATAAAGAAATTAATCGAGTCTTAGTCTAACACTTTTTTTATTTTCTGTACTCTTTTGTATCCTGTATATACATTTCGCAATCAAATTTTTATTCAATGCAACTATTTCTTTACCAATTTGTTACAAAGAAGGTAAATTTTCCAAAATTAATTTGATCTGCCTTCCAGGATTATTGCAGCGAAGATGACATTCGACTGAACAATTACAGCCGGCCGAAATTTCTGAGTTCTTCCGACATTCTGAGGAATGATAAGGAGTGGATCGAATCAGTGGATGCTGAAGAAGACGATGTCTTTCCTGATCTCAATGAAGACTCGGACGGAGAGAACAAGCGAGACGTCGAAGTCCAAAATGCCCTCAATAAACTCATTTCCCAACCTGACGAAATACTCAACGAATCTGAAGGTGAGCTTTAATTTCCACAAACTATGTTCATTCTATAGCTGTCTCACAAATCAACTCATTTGGACTTATGTATATAAAGTATTATTTATCAAGATCAGTGCAGAATTAAAGATAAAAACTGGATACTTTTTTTTAAAAAAAATATGTAGATAATTATTTACCTTCTTGGAGTTTTTAATCGCATCAGTATTTTAAATAATAAAATTTTTGTTGGACATTATTGGACATCGTGTTAAACTAATATATGCCTCGAATAGGCCTCCGACGAATGATGATTGGTTGGCATTGTCTTTTTAGGCAACTTTTGGGCGGGGACGGGTAATTACCTCTCATTTTCGTGTCGTATGAAAGTACGGAAACTCCCATCAAGCATCCTGGTTATCGATACGATAGGCTTATAACACACGATGTTGCAATCGCCTTCGAATCTCCATGCTTCGGAAGGCAAAGATTACAATGAATGCCGCTAGCTGATTCTTAGTTGAACTGCTAAAAGCTAGCTGCAAACGCTATGGATGGGCCAGGAGTCGGATTCGTGATATCTTCTTCAATGGTGTAACAGCCCCATGGTGGGCCAAGGCCGTCTGCGTACTGTCAGATTCCGCAAAATGAAATGTTTCCCTTTTTACTGTATAGAGTTGTCAGCTCTATGCCAGCATGAGAGAAAGTACGGAAAACTCCCAACAAGCGGAAAACTCCAGCATCCCTTGTTATCGATGCGATAGGCTTAAACCACGATTTTGCAATCGCCGTCGAATCTTCATGTTTCGAATGGCAGAGACTAAATGCCGCTAGAAGATTCTAACTTAAGCCTCCTGCATGCTGCATACGTTATGGATGGGCCAAGAGTCGGGTTCATGATATTTTCTTTTTTTAATGCCGCAACAACCTCATGATGGGCCACGGCCGTCTGCCAGATTCGAAACATTAGATGTTTTCTTTTTACGGGAAAGGATTGCCAGTACTACGCTCAACAGTCATATTATACCGGAACCTACAGTTTAAGTAGATTTCAAAACCACTACAAACATACATGACACCGCCGGGACTCTAACATACCTGTGCCACTGAGCGCCAGAGCTCTAGTCACTCGGCCATCAGACTCCCATGATATCTTAGCAGTTGTATTAAAAATGTCTCGATGAAGGATGCAAATATATTGGTTAAAAATGTGTGCATGATAATTTCAAGGTTTCTTTTTTTTATGATATACATTTATTACAATTGTGTGCGTGTGTGTTGATAATTGCAAATTCTTTATGTAGTAAAATTTTTGTATTGTTAGATGAAAGTGAATGCTTTTTGAAGTTTGATGATTATTTTGGAGTTTATTAAATTGTTTTAAAGTATTATTTCAGTGACGAAATTTCACTTTATTTTTGCTGATTTTTGCTGATTTTTATTTTTGATTTATTTTTCTGAAACAGTTCAATTAAACTAAATCAAAAATTAAATAATGACTTACATTTATTTATTTTTCTTTACGCATATTAATTTTTATGGTTTTTCACAATTCCTTTAAAAAAATCTATGCATAACTTAAAGTTTTATTCTTTAGTTTACTATTAATTAAACCTGTTTGAAGTTACCGTTGTTAAAAAATTAATAAGTTAATTAAACACCTCAGAATATGCAAAGAAGTATTATTTTATACGTATTTTTAATTATGTATGCACATTTTTTACAGATCGAACAAACCATGCTGATATCAAAATGCCAAAGTAAGTTAGTTTTTGAATTGCACGTAATTATTTTTAATGGTTTTCTAGTATAGTTTTTAAAAAAAATTTTATATCTGATCATTCCACATAATTCTTAATAATTTTTATAACTTTAATTCTCTATTAAATTATACATTTTATTCCATTTTTGATAATAATAAAAGCTTTTAAAATTTTAATTGCACACGCATAAGAATATTTTCTTGATTACGATCAGGCACTAATTATAAAGTTGACATGCTGGCTTCTATTGCAGTCATTGTGTTTAAAACTAACTAATAATGGAAACCTCTGTTTAAAAAAGAATTTAAAGATGAATTTTTCATTCTTTGTATTGTATTTTATTATTTATAGCTTACTTATTAATTTGTTGAAGGTAAGTTACATTTAAATGAAAAGATATTAAAAAAATTTATCCTCTTAGAAGATAAAGAACAGCATAGTTGAGTATTAAAAAAGGGTATGGCTTTGAAACTTTTATCCTATTTCATGAAAAGAAAATTCCTTAGGAAGAAATAAAATTCAATCTGACAAAAGCATCATGCTGGGACATATAAAATAGATTCTGCTGAGCAACACTTTTGAAAAATGAAAACTAAATATCCAGGTTAAATCCATTAAATTGAAAAAAAAAAAAAAGGAAGCAATGTTAATAAACGCTACCATAAACACTAAAGTAGCAACAAAAAAAAATTTTTTTAAACATCACTGATCTTCACATGAGACCGGATCGCGGTGTGAAAAGTGTCCTCAGCAAAAGAGTTCCTTTCTTGGTAAGCGGTTTTCAGAAGTTTCATAATTAGGGGACCTTTTGCCCTCAGAGCGTTGTGCATGGTGTTGGATTATTTCCGGTATCTCTCACGATTCAAAAGAATTCACTGACAGGAAAAAGAAAAAAAATGAAGTTCAAGTTCGGGTCGTAACTTTGTTCCTTGCGCTCCATATTATTTGCGACTATTTTTTTTTTTTCATTACCAGCGAACTTCATGTATATATATATATATATATAATGTATGTATATGCATCATATGTATGCATATATATATATATATATATATATAATATATATATGCATAAATTTATGTACATACATGTATGTATATCTATATTTATGCATACATATAAGAATGTATACAAAAATCTTATACTTAGGGATATATAATAGATTAGCGTGAAATGTCAACCTATAAATTTGAAAACACAGCGATATATTATATATATACATGTGCACACCCACACATACATATAAACATATATATATGTGAGTGTGTGTGTGTGTGTGTGTGTGTGTGTGTGTGTGTGTATTCTTCAGTGGCGCAGCAACTCCATGGTGGGTTAAAGCCGTGTGACTGCTGGTAGATTTCTATTCAGAAGGTATTATCTTTTTTTACGATATAGGGTTGTTAGCCTTACGACCAACGCTATACAGTCATGTTAGGTGGGACCTACGGTTTAAAAGTGGATTACGAACCACTACAAATATCCATGGGCATCAGACCCCTGCATATTTATACACACGGGCGTGATGCCCTATATACATATATATGCATACATATAATATATACGTACATATATATGTACTTATGTATATATATTTTAACTGAAAGGCTTTTTGTTAGAAATATTACCCTGTGATTTTTTTTTTTTCAGACATTTTAAGATATTAAGAACCAGTGAGTGTCAATTTCCTACAAGCACATATTATAACAATGTTGACAATGTTAATCTATAAAAATCCATATGTACAAGATTATTTATAATTAAAGTTTAAAATTCGTTACATTTTAAAAATGAGTTGGTGTTTTGAATATACACTGAAGTGACAAAAATTCATGGGATACCTCTTAATATCGTGTCGGCCCTCCTTTTCGCCCGGCGAAGTGCAGCAACTCGACGTGACATGGACTCAACAAGTCGTTGGAAGTCTTCTGCAGGAATATTCAGCCATGCTGTCTCGATAGACGTCCATAATTGTGAAAGCGTTGATGGTGCAGGATTTTGGGCACGAACAGACCTCTCGATGATGTCCCATAAATGCTCGATGGGATTCATGTCGGGTGATCTAGGTGGCCAGATCATTCGTTGGAATTGTCCAGAATGTTCTTCAAACCAATCGCGAACAGTTGTGGCCGGTGACATGGCGCATTGTCATCCCTAAAAATCCCATCGTTGTTTGGGTACATGAAGTCCATGAATGGCTGCAAGTGATCTCCAAGTAGCTGAACATAAGCATTTCCAGTCAATGTTCGGTCCAGTCGCACCAGAGGACCAAGTCCATGCCAGGAAAAAACAGCCCACACCATTACGGAGCCACCACCAGCTTGAACAGTGCCTTGCTGACAGTTTGGGACCATGGCTTCGTGGGGTCTGCGCCACACTCGAACCCTACCATCAGCTCTTACCAACTGAAATCGTGACTCATCGGACCAGGCCACAGTTTTCCATTCATCTAGGGACCAACCGATATGCTCACGTGCCCACGAGAGTCGCTGCAAGCGATGTCGTTCTGTCAATAAAGGCACTCGAGTCGGTCTTCTGCTGGAATAGCCCAAGAAAGCCAAATTTCTCCGCACAGTTCTAACAGACAAGTCCCTTGTACGTCCCACATTGATTTCTGCGGTTATTTGACGCAGTGTTGCTTGTCTGTTAGAATTTACGACTCTTTGCAGACGTCGCCGGTCTCGGTCGTTAAGTGCAGGCGGTCGACCACTGCGCTGTCCATGGTGGGATGTTATGCCTGAAATGTCATACTCTCGGCACACTCTTGACACAGTGGATCTGGGAATGTTGAATTCCTTAACGATTTCCGAAATGGCATGACCCATGCGTCTAGCTCAACTAACATTCCGCGTTCAAAGTCTATTAATTCCCGTCGTGCGGTCATCATCATGTCAAAACCTCTTCACATGAATAACTTGAACAGAAATGAAAGCTCTGCGAAAGCACTGCGCATTTATACCAGTTCTACGCGTTGCTACTGCCATCTGAAAATTTGCATATTGCTATCCCATGACTTTTGTCACTTCAGTGTAAAGTTTCATTGCCTTAAAAATTCATTTTTTTTTAAATTAAGAAAGTTTTTGGAGTTTTGTAATTATAATAAAAATTAATTTTTATCTATTTAACAATTTGATTAGGTTTGTTTAAAATAAAAAGAAATTATTTAATTCATACAAACGAAATTTAGTTTCATTAATAATTGGCTAAGTATTTAAATGTTACATTTTTCTTTAACAGACCTTGCTTATCTTTTTTTTTTTTTTTTTTTTTATCATTTTTGATACATTTTTTTGTTTAATCCCTAAATTAAATTGAATGTTTTTAAAATATGATTAATTAATCATTTAAATAAAGGTTGCTAAAAATGTGTAACATTTTTAATTAATGCACATATAATACTGTCTGTACAAGAAATGTTCAGATTTACATTTCTGTAAGGTTTACAAGCTTATAAAACAAATATTGTTTGGGACAAACTTGTTAAAATAGGAAAATCAAGTAAATATAAGCTTGTTATTTAAGCTTCATTTAACTATAATCCACAATTCTTTCATTATAAAGTCAGTTTTCAAATTTAAAGTGACTGTTATCGTATAATTCAATCAATACATCATACTTTTTATTTATTTATTTATTTGCATTTAGTTGATCCGTTTGTTACTATAATAGTTAAAGAAAATTTAATAATTATAGTAGCTTTAAATTCGGACGACGATCTAAGGTTCAAGCTCTCGACATTTAAATGTAAGCTTAAAGCAGGATTTTCTTCCTGTCAACTCTTGTCTTCTTTCGGCTTATCTAAAGAAACTGATTTTTGAACTCATGCATCCGGTTTAGCCCTTGAACAGACCAAGTAGGATTATTAAAAACAGCAATAACATAAATAGTGTATCTTTTAAAATAGATCACATATGTGATTACCTTAACGTAATGTTGCAGAAAGCTAGCAAAAAATATTTTCTCCTCCACTGATCTTTCAGATACACTATCCTAACTTGTATTCCTCAGTAGTTTCACGACAGTAACAATAACACATTGATCTTATAGCTGATAAAGATGTTACTTTTTACTTGAAAAAAAGACCAATTGAATACCACACTGATCCCAGAAAATTCAATGCAATGGAATTATTTTAGCATAATTAAAACTAACTAACTAACTCCCTGATACTATAGTTCCATGTTGAACTATGGCGGATTCTGAAACAAGAGACGTTTTTTTTTTTTTACGTGGTAGTGTTAGCTCTACGTGCAAATCTTTGCAATTATATTAGACTTTTATGTTGTAGTGATTCAGAATCCACTTTAAACTGTAGGTCCCGATCTTATATGACAGTAGAGCGTCACAGAATCCAATCAGACTTCTCACACCCAAATCATTCCCAAACTGTAAAGGGGTAACTCAGCTCTAGGCACAGTGATGTTAGATTAGACTGGGGACTGCAGTTTAAAGTAGATTCCGAGCCACTACAAACATCCACGGCACCGCCTGGACTCGAACACGCAACCTTTAGCACCAAACGCCAGAGCGTTATGTCATTATTAACTTGAGATTATTTATTGCTAATACATATCACTACAACTAATAAATATCAACCTTAATATTCCAAACAAGGATATGTTAAATATTTAAAACTGTCAATTTAAATTCTTCAGGTGGGGAAGTCTGAAGTTAAGCAACCCCAAGATGCCTCCAAAGCTTCTCAATTGTGCGGACCATCTTGCCATAGAACGTTTTCCTTTAGATTTGATAGCCTAGCTTAATTTAGCTTACATTGATCTGCCACAATGCATATTATTTGTTGCTTACTCATACGTTTAATATGGAAAATCCCAGTCGATTTAAAATTATGCAGTAGGAAGGGGAAGGGAGTCCACAAATTAAACAACCCCCAATGTGAGTTCAAAGTTTCTCAATTGTGTAGAAGATTTTGCCATAGAACGTTTCCTTTTACATTTGATAGCCCAGCTTTATTTAGCTTACATCGGATCTGTCACAATACAGATTATTTGCTTATACATTGTATTGATTTCAGCCACCTTCTTATGATAAATTTCTTCAATCAGGGACTGTCTGTCACAGTTAGAAGAACTGGATGCTCGGCGCAGGAATCGGAGATACTTGAAACGCGAGAACAGAGTCCAAAGAAGCCAACGCAGTCGCAACGATGGGGTCGCCAAAATGATCCCACCAAGAAAACTCCAGAGAAAAGCACTGCAATCGAAGCAACCGAGATTGCAGCCAATACAAATGGATCGGCCATCGCAGCTGCAGAAAAACTAGAATATCTGGAATCCATCCATTCCAAAGATGACAGATCACCTGTGGTGGGGAAGAGTTCGCCTGCTAATGAAAAAGGTAATAAAAAAAATGGTGATATATCGTTATTATGTTAAATCTAAAAAAAAGGTATCGTGAATTTTTTTTTTCTGAATTTGTTTTCAATGAATCAAAGTGAGTAATGATATAAGATGATTCAAAAATTTTTGAAAATTTCTATTCAAAATTTTAATTTTTTTCTATAAAACGTCAAACCTCTTATACATAAATATTTCTTGAATCAACCATACTGAATTATTAATAATTATTATTGATATTAGAAATTAAACATAAATATACATAAAATGCAATATACTAAATACAAATATATGCATACATACATATTAAATACAATTTTTTTTTCTAATACACCTGGCAAACACTTAGACAGTTGTCTTTGATGCCTTAAGGCAAGCTCTGCACCGACGTTACTCACTTAACACTACCCAGAGGTGCGTGTAGCTTGATGATAAGCTACGGACGCGGAATAACAATATCCCCGTAACGCTCTACGATCCTGTTAGACCGGGATCTACGGTTTAAAGTGGATTCTGAACCACTACATCCATGGCACCGCCTGGACTCCTAAACATAAATATACATTATACATAAATGCAATTCACATCACTACAACCACAGTAGTTAATATTCCAAATAAAGTCATGTTTAATATTAAGAACAGCAGTCAATTTAAAATTCTGCAGGGGGATCCTCACGTTAAACAGCCCCCACCCAATATGTGTCCAAAACTGCTCAATTGTGCAGACGATCTTGCCATAGAACGCTTTCCTTTAGATTTGTTAGCACTGGCATTATTTAGCTTACATTGAGGATTTGCCATGATGAAGATAATTTGCTACTTACTTATACGAAGCATTGATTTCAGACTTCCTTCTTATAATAAATTAGCAATAATAAGATAATTACATAATAGAGAATTATTCTAGAATAAAGATAATTTCATCTCTATTATTAAATTGTTGGTTAAAATAAACATTTGGCTTAATAAAAGTCTTCAATAATAAGAATTTATTTCTATTAATATTAACTCAAATATTCTTTCCTACATTTAAAAAAAAAATTCAAAATAATTTATAAATACAATTAATTTTTTTATTTCAAAAGTTTTTTGTACTTTCACCCACAAAACTTTTTATAAAAAAGGAATTAAATCCATCTCTTCAAATCAAGTACTTCCTTGAAATCACATGTTGTCTTTTTTTAAGTTTTTACTAAGCATTCTTTTAAACTTCTCAACAGAAGCAACTGTTTATTGTAAGAAAATCTGAACGAAAACTTAGATAAGAATGGCCGATAACAGAGTAAAGGCAAAATTGCCATTCACTGAAAAGAAATCTTTTCTTTGTATAAAAAGAACAGCTAAAATAAATATTTACGTTTCTTATCAGCTGCAACGGCTTGTATTTTTTTTTTATTTAGGAACTTTGTTCTTACGAGAAACATAGCTAATATGGAAGAGGTTTTATAGAAAGAAAAGACAACTGTATTTTTAATTTATTTTAAACATATTTTTTTTTAAAAAATCCCTTTTCATTTTATTCGTATTCCCAATTAAAAATTTAAGCAGAAAATAATCTTCGTTTAAATATTCTATTAAAAAATAACTTAGGAAGATATTCTATTTAATTTGGCAATTGGTTCGCATATGTAAAATAAATTTTGTTACAATCTATGTTTTATAATGTCTAATATATACTACGTATTAAATAAAACACTAAATCTTTATTTTTGTACATGTATGTCAATTTTATTTATTATCAAAACTTATCTTACAACGTCTTAAATAAGTAACACTTGTCTCTTATTAATTCCATAAATATGTCCGAATGGGTTAAGAAATAATTTAAATAATGTCTTTCTTTTGTCAATATAATTATCTATTAAGTTATCGTTGGAATATTCTGTTAAATAAACATCGTATCAGATTCGTTAATTAATTTTTGCAAATGTAAACAGCAAAAGCATTTACAAAAAATAGATTATTATCCTACAGATCCTTAAAATAGATCCTTATCTGCAGTCACTAAATATATGGACATTCAAACCTAAATATCCTAGAAATTAAATGCACTGTTTTAACCTACTTTAAATTTATTACCATAAGGAGTAATTTAAATATTAGACTAACTGATAAAATAAACTGATATGTAATTTTTGAATAAATAAATCTTATAAAATAAATAATAATTTCATATAAATAAAATAAATAAATTCATATAAATAAATTAACATAACTGAGATATTAAATATGTGAATAAATGTACATTTATTTACATTTTCTATAATTTTATATTATTCAATAATAGCTAAATATGTATTCTCATGATTTCTCTACAACTGTTTTAAATAACTTGTCATAAATGTCTGTATTATTTCTTGTATAACAACTTGGATTGTAATGTGCAGTTGTACAGCTGGATTGTAACTGGCTGTGATTGGGTTGAGATTTGAGACACAGATTTGAGGACTCACAGCTTTATTTACATACACACGTACAATTACAGACAACATATAACACATTTAAAAATATATAATTATATATTCGTTTTAAATGATTCCACTTCTAAGCAGAAAACTAGTTACTCAGATATGCGTAGAGTGCGGAAAAGATATTTCTTCTCTGGGTGAGAGTCTGTAGGCCAAATAATACGCATGGTGGCTTTACATATATTTCCTCTCGGGGTGAGAGGCTGTAAATCAAACGTTTCTCAACAGAATCGCGTGACTGCGGTGTACTCTCTCGGGTCAGGAGGCCTACTGATCGTTTCTCCTGAACGCCACAGGGGGCGCTCTTGTCAGGGCGTAGGAGAAGCATAGTTACAGAATTTCTATTCAAAAGCAGCACAAATCACAATCTTAATATTGTTCTTTTATGATTTGTATTATAATGTTTCTACTTCTTGTAAAAATATATAATGACTTTTTCAATAATAATATTTATCTGAACATTTCAATAATTAGTATGCATTTTAGTTAAAAAATTATTAAAATCTCCTTGACTAATTAAAATTTTTCGTATCCTATATTTCACTCTTAATTCATTTTTTTAATAATGAAATTAAATGTATAATAAAAATTAATGTTACACACGTAAACCTAGATGCTAAGGCGTTATTCATTTTTCTTTCATAATGCTAAAAATACTCATTTTTGTTGATACTTTATTAATTTATAAATTATAAAACGTTTATAATTAATAGCGAAACATATTTTTACTCTCAAAATTCCATTTCATTCACTAAACAATTAATAACTTTTTAACTGTATTAAAATAATAATAATACGCTAAACTTTGGTTTGAACAATTTAAAATTATTTTCATTATGCAAATTTCAATTTTTATTTATTTCAGAAAAAGCTTCAACTGTTTCTACGAATAGTGTAAATAGTACGTCGGGGAAAACAAACCTGCGAAAGTCGGAATCCTTGAAGAACATCCCGTCGCAGAGTCAGTCAGAGATGCGAGACCACGTCAGTGGTCTCAGAAGGTACCACTCTTTCAAAGGTTCCTCTTCCCACAGGAAGGTGAAAGCGAGTGGAGCATCTTCCATATTGAAAAAGGCGAAACTCTCCTCTACGAGCAGCACTCCGAGAACATCCTCAAGTACACCCACGCCGGTAAAATTTTTACAATATAAGATCGTATTATTTCACATTATCTCAATATTACTTGGCGAAAGTTTGGCAGTTTTCTTCTACGGTACATGAATGTGTGGTACAATTTTCTGAAAGTCCAACGGAAATACAGTATACCATTAAATCCACAAAAACTACATAGTAGTTTATTAAGAGAAACACGAAGAATTTTATGTGCACATAGTAATATCTTAATTCGAAATTTTGGGGAATCTGCACTGTAGGATTCCTATTCCGGGTTCCTATTCCATCAAGTCTCTTTTCCGTGCCAAATTTTATGAATTAAAAAAAAAACTATAAATTTAGGTTGTTGTTTTATATCCCACTTGGTAGATATCTAGACCAACCCCACGGACTCATATGGTTGGAGAGGGAAAGGGCAGCTTCTGTTGTGATGAAGCATCTGTAGGTAGAAGTCTGAGTTAGCTCCGTGACGCTCTACAATCATGTTAGGCTTAAAGTGGATTTCGAACCACTACAAACATTCATGGCACCGCCGAGACTGGAACCCGAAACCTGTGGCACCGAAAGCGAGAGCGCTTCGACCATTCAGGCCCATAATAAATTTATACACATCGTAATATCTGAATTTGAAATTTTGGAGGTTATAATTGCACTTTAGGGTTCCTATTCCGCCAAGTTTCTTTGAATTACGCCAAGTTTCTTTCTAAATGGAATCGCCAAAGAGCAATGAAAAATACGGCCCCAGCCATTTTGTTTGTTTAAGAAGGGACTTGGCGAAAACCGCAATGGGAATACATCGCCAAATAAACATGCGGGATCCTAAATTGCGGAACTCCCGAAATTTTCACGTTGAATTCGTACAAAAATATTAGAGTACATAGCTTGCGTACATATTAACCAGGTCGTATTGCATGCATGCATGCATGGGTTGTGCATCACAATTTTAAAAAATGAATAGATTGGTGGAGAAAATGACAGTATCTCGTATTAATTCATGTTTCTTCGTGAAAATTTTATGAATTTTTCATCATACTGTTTCCAAATGAAAAGTCACACAATCTCCTGATTAGTTTTATTTAATAATTATCCTGAAACGCATTTGTGTTTATAAAGGTTATTCAATAATACGTATATTCGTTTTACAATTGAAAATTATATTTAAAATTTTATATTATGAAAAATAAATAAATAGAAAGTAAAAAAGTCCTTAAAAAATATTATTCAATAAAAATAACACCAATTAAAAAAAAAAACACTAATATCTGATAATTATTTGTCATTCATTTGTTTTACATCAATTACTATAAGCACTCATATGATTAAATGTTTCGTTTGAAAGGCATTCTATTTTTAAAATAATTGTATATTTTTTATTGGTGAGTTAATATTTGAATGTAAATTTCTGATTTTTTTTATCAGAGTTAATGCGTAATCTGTTATTTATTCGATTATTAAAAATTCAATTCAAAATTATTTAATGCTTTTTTTTTTTCAGAAGTTTAAAAAAATTTTTATTAATTGGTAAACTCATTTGTTTAAAGAAAATAACACAATATCTGATAATAATTATTTTTAATGCATTTCTTTCATATCAATTAACTCATTTGATTAAATGTTTCGTTTGAAAGGTATCGCCAGATGTGAAGTACGAGTCACCAAATGCACCGCTAGATAACTGTCAGGAAGTTTCACATGAGGTTGGTATTTTCAACTTCCCATATTCTCATTAAACTATAAGTCCTAATTTTTTAATAGTCTTTTAACTGACAAATAATTGAACGCAAAATTTAATGAACGCAAAAAATTCTTAATTTGTTTGGTAAATAAAATGTAGTAAAATTTTGAAGGGATATATTTAAACCTTTTATTGTTTATAAATTTTTAATTAATTTACATAACCTCAGTTATTTTAATGCCAAACTTGTATCTCGATAGCAGCAGGAGTAGTTAGGTGATCTATCGCTGTACTCTTATTTTGTGCACACTTTAGGCTATATAATATACTTTAGGCTTTTAGTTATATAATCGTAGATAGACACAGAGCCCAATCAGACTTCTTCTCACACATCATTCCCAAACTGTAAAGGGCAACTCAGCTGTAGGCACAGTTGTGTGGTGTGGTGTTATAGTAGTAGTAGTGATTTGGAATCAACGTTAAACTGTAGGTCCCGGTCTTATTAAGGTCTTATCCCGGTTTAAAATGTGCACAAAATGACCGTAGGGCTACAAACCAAACCAAATCTTGTTTTTACTGCTACTATGAAAATATATGTTGTTGTTTTTTTTACACTCTTTTATTATTGGATACTTTACGTATTTAGTCACAGTATTAATAACCTATAGGGTCAATGGCATAAAATTTTGATATTTTAGGAAACGTTTTAGGTTTTTATTTATGATTTCAATATCATTTGCAATTCTTTGAATTTGATTCTATATAGCTCGAAATGCATATTTTTTTTTTTTTTTAATATTAGCTTAAAGCGGTGTGAATATTACATAAAACAATGGTTTCGATATAACACGAAATTAATTAATAATTTTATAGGATTAATAACAGTACTCTTTTATTTTATGTAATACATTTAGCGTAATCTTTGCAAACAATTTCTCAGGGTGTCTTCACAAGGACGGGCTGGCTGATGCGTCAGACATTCAGCAAAGATTGGTCCAGGCATTGGTTCGTCTTGAAGGATTCCTCTTTGACTTACTACCGAGACCCATCTGCAGAGCACTGCGGCATAATGGACGGCATCTTGGATCTCAATCAAGTCAGCGCCATACGAGAGTTGCAGCCAGATCGCTATTACGCCTTTAGTTTGCAAGTAAGTACTTTCCATTCAAGTTACTGAAGTAAACCATTAGTTCCCAAAGTGGGCGACGCCACTGCTTGGGGACAGTGGAACGATTAAGGATAGTAGTCTCGGGTGCATTCGAGGGGCGTTTAATAAAAATAGTCCGGGGGACCCCTTCTCAAGTCCTGCTTTGTTGCCTCACTGTGGCGAGGGGTGTCAGTGGGCGTAGTGGATGAAGTAAGTCAAATGACTTCTGGTAGGAACATCCAAGGCGTGAAAGTCTTTCTATTATGCCCAACTTAAGGCAAGAGAAAAGTCAGACTTTTTACCTCGGCTGCTAAAGGTTTTTTTAGTCCACAGCAACACTTACCCTTTATCATGAGTCTATTGTTAAACCACATCGGGGATCCAGAAATAACAACAGTCTGGTCTGCGAAAGCATAAAGGAGCTAGAGAAGATAGCAGTATTCAAAAAACCTATTCGTCTATAGTACGTAAGGTCATAATCATGACAAACAGAATAAAAGTCAAGACTTCTACCTCAGGTGCTCCAGGTCTTTTTGGCCCACAGAAACTGCTACACTTTACCCCTTTCTCATGAGTCCATAGCTAGACCACATCTTAGACCACAAACAACAACAGTCTGGGCGGTGAAAGCATAAACAAGGCAGAGAAGTTAACAATATTCTAAAAACTATTCGTCTACATAAGGCCATTTCATTATGCTCAGCTTAAAGCAAGCAGGTAGGAGAAAAGTCACACTTCTACCCCGGGTGCCCAGGTCTTTTTTGGGCTACAGCAACATTTACCCCTTTATCATGAGTCCATAGCTAGACCACATCGGGAATCAGAAACAACATCAGTCCAAGCTGTGAAAGCATAAAGAAGGTAGAAAAGTTACCAATATTCAGAAAAACTATTCGTCGACGTTTCAAAAACGGCTGCCAACAATTCTGGCTGCGAAAGCAGTTAACTGTAATTAACCCTGGACTCTGAACTGTAATATAACAATTTTTTATTGCATTTCTTTTTCATATTTAATGGAATGTAACTTTAAAGTGGTTAATGAGAAATAAAAGATAAAGAAACCAACTGCAAACAGCGAATCGCGGTAATTTAAGAATACTGTGGACATAAAAAAGTGAGCCGACGATTAATTCTTTGATAGCGTTGCATCAGGTTCATCCTTCCCATTAAAACCTTGTTGAATGTTATCCGTAATTTTCATTTCCACATAACTGTTCTTTATCGTAATTTTCTCACACAAAAAATTATTATGATTGATTTGAATAAATAATTGCATAATTTTAAGCTTCAAGATGTCTTATTTACATAATTTTTATTTATTATATTTTAAGATATAGATGGATATATTAATGCAGGACACAAATTTTTATTACATCTTTCTGTTTGTTCGTTTAAAGAAAATATATTTCTAGGGTTTGAGGAGGGGGGACACTGTGTACATTTTTTCTGAGAAGGAGGAGTTAGGATAAATAGTTTTAGAACCAGTGAAATAAACCAGTGTCATATATTATTTAGCAAGACCAATGTCATAAAATATACAATGAATTCATGTAGGGTTATCTTTATTGATAAATCGTGGCTCAAAAACTATTGCTTCATTAGATATTATTTTGTTTTAAAATGGAAACATTGTTTAGTGAAATACGTAATAAATATTTTGTATACTATAATATATAGATATAATATTGTATTACAATAAATATTTGTAAATTTTATAATACCGATTTTGCCGATGGTTAAGGGCTTGCTAGTTGCCATTATTTTTTTTTTTTCCATACATCTTCATTTTATAAATGCTGCTTTTTTTATTACATTTATTGCTACATATATGTACAAATACGTATTAATCTTTCAAAAGTATTCTCAATATTATCTTTCAAAAGTAATTTCATTCTGGTATTATTTTGAAATAAGTAGCTGCATTTTTATTATTCTCGGAGTGAATATATACTATAGCCATTTTATCATATTGTTCTTAAAACATTATATAAGCTGATTATAACAAATAATATTTATGTTTGAACAATTATAAAATTGTAAATTGTTTTTATTAAAAAGCAGTTGAAGTATGATGTTTAAATTAAATATATGTAATTAATAATTTTTATTTTAAATTTATTTTAAATAATAATTAAATAATAATTAAATAATAATTTTATTTTTATGCATAAATATATTTTTATACTAATTTAATATATAATTTATTTTTATATATAAATATAAAGCTTAAAATTACCATGTATATAAATTACATATATCAATTTTAAGCTTTTGATATAGCTAATGTAAAGAACATTTAATATGTAATTTAATTTTTATGTTTATCATTGCGTCATACCACATTATTATGCACTCATATCAAGTTATGATAATGAGTTGAAGTTGAAAGACGTTAAAAAAATCGATGAGTTACCTCAGTAATGGATAATTAACTTGTGATGTAAAATGATCATCCATATTTTTTCTACGGTTCCAAAAAATGCTGCCTCTGGAAAAATCTTAATTAGCTATGTGGTGGTGTTTTTTTTTATTCATCAAACAGTGAAAATTGATTGATCTCAACTTATCATTAGCATACCTTCATTAGTTTGAAAGGCTTTATGTACAAATATAAATGTTAAAATTTGTTTTTTAAATTCTCACTCATAAAAAAAAATCTGTCATTTAGATGGCTTAATCTATCTTAATTTTTATTTTAATTAAAAATATTTAACACTGTTTTATTATTTGTATGCAAATAACTTTCTAGAAACTATCGATTAATGATCGCAATAAATATATGACGTTCTAACTGATATAATTTCTGTAAGGAGTGAGTATAGGACCATACTTTAAAAAATTATGGCATTTATATCTAGAATTTTTTTGTTTGTTACCATAAAATTGAAATAAGTAATTACTTTATATCTTTATATATATATATAATTACTATGTTTAATAAATGATTTATTACATTTTTACATTATACAGATTAAAATGATATATAAATATGCATATAATAAAAAAACATTAAACTTAATTAAGATCATCATTTATCGTATCGCAAAATGACTTCTTAAAACTAGTATTTATCATGCAGTGTTAACTTTATAACACACTAGCTATACAATGCTATGCTATAAGGCGCTTCTATATTTTTAAGTTTATATTGATTATTTATTTATATCAGCGTTATGCTTTACAACTAAAGCTGCTTAATTACATGCAAATATATGTTTAATGTAAAAACAACACATAAGTACAAAATAAATGCATTCTCTAAATTTGTCAGCAGTTAGCCAAATGCGTAAGGGTACACTCACTTTTTAATATAAGTTAATAAATTCGTTAGTTTTTATATCAATATATAATATATTCATTAAACTCTCACTAGAAAATATTTATCTTGTTATTTATTATTCATTTCTGATTTAAATATATCCATTTGATTATTTTTAATAAAAATATTTCGAAACACAAACAGATATTTAGAAATAACAGAAATTCTAAATTAATTTCCACGAATTTTCGTACTACCCAAATCACATGATTGGCAAACAAATAACATACATCTTAAATTTCAATATCTCATATTTTTAAAAAGAGAAAATCGGTAATCCATCACTAACGAACACCAAATGCTTTGAAACAACAACAGAAATACTACATACAAGAGAGACAGAAAATGAACATGAATAAATTTTTTTTGTTATTGATCAAAACAAGCGAGTATTTTTATATCAATATATTGCTACATAAACATTCATTAAACTCTCACTAGAAAATATTTATCTCGTTATAATTCGTTATTGATTTAAATTTAACCGTTTGTTTATTTTTAATATAAATACTTCGAAAAATTCGATTCGAATTTCGAAATTCTAAATTTATTTCCACGTATTTTCTTACCACCAAAATCACATGATTGGGAAACCAATTACATACATTTTTTTTTTTTATTAATTCCATTTTAAATTTCAAAATAATATCTCATATTTTTCAAAAAAGAAAAAATCTGTAATCGATCACTCATGGACACCATACTGCTGCAAACAGCTCTGAAGCAACACCAGAAATACAACATACATACAAGAGAGAGACAGAAAAAAGAGCAACATGAATAAAAAAAAAAATTTCTATTGATCAAAACAAGCGAATATTAAACCGTGGCATTCTTCTAATCACACCCACATGCCACACCTACGCCTGTAGACTGGGAAGGATTGGGTTTCTTGCTACCAAGTATTATGAATTCTGGCCCCACACACATCCTGACCTTGGGTGAATTTTTAATTTGACTAAAGGGTATCGTTGCCGGTAGACATTTAATCATATGAGTTCAGCAAGGTTGTTTTCTTTTAGAAGCTGTCCGGCAATTTAGCATCGTGGAATGGCTTCCGTATTCTTTGTGTTTGCCATGCTGAGATGCATAAATAATTTCACCAAGGGGAACATACTAAGCTATGTATTTATTAAAAAAAAAATCAATTATTATTAATGTGACCCTTTATTTAGTTCCCCACAAAAAACGGTACGTCTGCTAATTTTAGGTAATGATATGTTTTAGGTAATAATAATAATAGTTCTTCATGTTTTATTTATAAATGAGAAAAAGAACAGGATTGGTCTTGCATTTTTCGGATGAATGGTGTTTATTTTGCATAAGAATGAAAATTTTGGCAGGACTTTTTAAAATTACTTTGGCAATTATCATTGCTTTAAGTCATTAAACGTCATTTTTTTTTTTTTCGCTCGTTTACTACAGGGGTGGATAAACCACGGCCCGCCTTGAACATTTTTGCGGCCCGTGAGATTTATCACGCTTTTACAAAATGTATTTATTTTATAATGGCAGTGTATTAAATAAATACATTATTTGTTGCATCCATATATTCAAAAATTAACTGTTTTATTGGCGACCGTTAATACGTAAGTACATTAGTTGTGCATCAATTTAAAAATTAGTTTAAAGTTAGGCAAATACAACCAAGATTTTGAAATATATCCATCTCCCTTTCAAGTTAAAATCGAGTCGGCTTCAGAATATGAAAAATATATCTCCAAATGAAACTGGTTGACTTAAAATACAATATTGAATTAAAACACATTTTTGAAACATCAGAATCAAAAATAGATTTTTTTTATAACATTTACGTCACAAAAGAGAAATTTTCTAATTTGAGAAATCTGGCGCAAAAAGGTTTTAGCGCTTTTGTTTCAACTTACACCTGCGAATCGTTTTTTTGAAAATTAAATTGACCAAACACTAAACACACTGAAACATAACATCACTACCCTCAGATTTTTTAATTTTTAACGCCCTTTCTTTTAATTATAATTTGGTCTTTTTCTGAAGAAGGCACATTTTAGAGTCCCGAAGCTGTTCTTGTGTACAACGGGTTAAGCTATTTAAAAAGTGTTAGTCATTAAATTTTTAAAAAATTGTTTTTCGTAACGTTTTTGTTTTTCTTAAATACTGGCAATCGTATATTTTTAAATTAATGGCAAAATCATATCGTAGTTAAATGAGTACAAATACCACTTAGTGATCCATATTATAACTACCATTATTCTTTAGGGATCTTTTAATCTGTTTAAATATGAACACGTTACACTTTATAACTACCATAACTCTTTAGGAGTATCAGGACTATCTTTGACAAGATTTGAACATATTACAATTTATAATTACCATATCTCTTTAGGCGTCTCAGAATGTTCTTAGAAAAAAATATGAACACGTTATTACTCTTTAAAACTACCATATTTTTTTAGGGGTCTCAGAACTATCTTAGGCAAGATATGAACACGTTACTTTATAATTACCATGTCTCATTAGGAGTCTCAGGAAGATCTTAGAAAAAATATAATACTCTACTCTTTAGAACTACCATATCTCTTTATTAGTCTCAGAACTATCTTAGGCAAGATATGAACACGTTACTCTTTAGAGCTACCATTTCTCCTTAGATTTCTCAGAATGACAAATGCTGTAAATGAAATACAACTTATAGAGCTTTGCATTGAAAGAAGTAGCAGCATACTATCTTGTAGAACCAACACGTTTAAATTGAATTAAATATACACTCATGTCCATAAATTAAGGATAATTCAGAATCACACAGAAATTGAACTCTAAAATAAAAATTTCACTTGTAGAATTATCACACACATCTTGAAGAAGAATATGCAAATTACAGGAAACCACCAGAGGGCGCGGATAGTACGTCACAATGACGAGAGTGTAAGAGAGGGATATATAAGGAATGGTGGCAAAGAAGTAAAATTGTTCACAAGCGCTTTAAAAGCCTTTCAGTGCAATAACCGCATAGTTATGGCACAAAGGAAGCATTTGGATGATTTTTTACGTGGTAGAATTATCGGACGACTGGAATGTGGACGTACCCAGCTGGAAGTATCCGAGGAACTTGGAATCGCCCAGAGTGTCATCTCAGGCTTTGGCAACAATTCCAAGATGATGGTAATGTGAGTAGAAGTTACAGCACAGGTCGCCCCCGAGTTACAACGCCGAATGAGAACCGGTATTTAGCAGTTACTGCCAAAAGAAACAGACGGAGCACAGCATCAGACCTGTCTCGTCAGCTCTCTTCAGCTACCGGTACGACAGTTTCAAGGCAGACCGTGTACGCTTAGGGCACATTGGTCTATATGCTCGTAAGCCTGCCAGATGTGTTCCACTTACCGCAACTCACTGTCGCCTGCGATCAACCTGGAGTAGAGAGCATGCATTGTGAACACCGCAACAGTGGTATTGTGTGATGTTTTCGACGAGTCCAGGTTTAGTCTGCAGTCTGATTTTCGCCGGACTTTCATATGGAGAGCACCAGGTACCCGTTACCACATAGACGAATGCCTTCAATTGGAGGATATCACCCGTGTGGATTAGCCAGCATACTCACCGGACTTGAATCCAATAGAGCATGTGTGAGATTATGCTTGGCCGACGAACTGCAGCCCGTCAACCCCCTCCCACCTGTCAACCGGAACTGGAGGGCATTGCTTGATGAGTGGTGTTATATTCCTCAAGATCAGATTGATAATTTGATACTCAGCATGCCTAGGCGTTGTAAGGCCTGTATTGCATCGTCCGGGAGGCATACTCCATATTAACCATCATACTAACCACGTTATACTGTTTTTGTAAATAGGTTCTTTTTTTTGAAATTTGCTCCAGGGAGTAAAAATCGCAATTTTTATTAATTATGTCAAACATATAGCATCTTTTTGGCTCTTTACCTTTTGTTTAATAAATAGACTTTACAAATAAGTCAAATTTGTTTTGTTCTGTCTCTTTCTTTGCCTGAACTTCATTATCCTTAATTTATGGACATGAGTGTATTTTAGTTAATTGCGAAGATGTTGTTTTTGATTTTTTTAGCAAAAAAAAACTTCACTTAAAATTTTGATAAATTCCTTTGAGAATAAAAACATTTGTTTCCGTTTCCTCTGTTTTCAATCGTGCTTCCTTCCTGCAGATGTGGGACGGCAAGAAGCACGTCCTTGCCACTGAAACGGAAGACTTCAGGAAGATGTGGATGCAGGCCCTGCAGTACGCATCCAACCTGTGGAGCTCGGCATCGAAGGAAGATTTTATCTGCACCGAGATTGTTCTTCCGGAACACAACTTCCACCACACGGACAGAATATCTTCACCATCTAGTTTGTCGTCTTTGCCGTACATCTATAACAGCAGCACGATGGAGACGTCTTCCTCATCAAGCGATGACCAGTCGGAGTATTTCTCACTTGTAGATGAAGACGAGGTACGTATTTCAGACATTGTTGTACAATTTCAAAGAATACTCGTGGTTTGCAGGATTTTTACCACAATTCCAAACAGTAACTGTATAATATTTACAGTATTTTTAATTGTATATTTTAATTGCTACGTTTGTATTTAATGCTTAACGATCATTTGTTTTTTGTGAAATGGAAAAAAGTGTGCAATTATATTGTGCTATAGTACAGTTTCAAAGAAAAGTCGAGGTTTTTAGAATTTTTCCACAATTCCAATAAAATTTTTAACTGTAAATTTTAATTTCTACGTCAGCATTTAATGCTTAGCGATCATTCGCTTCATTTTGTTAAATGGAAAATTGTACAATCGTATTGTACTGAGTACATTTTATTTTACAATTTCAAAGAATAATCATGGTTTTTAGGATTTTACTGCAATTCCAACGAGTGAAGCAAGGTTTTTAACTGAAAATTTTAATTGTTACGTCGGCGTTTAATGCTTATCGATCATTTTGTGAAATGGAAAAATTACGCAATTATATTGTACTATAGTACAGTTTCGAAGAATACTCATGGTTTTTAGAATTTTTCACAATTTCAACAAAGTGAAGCAAGGTTTTTAACTGTAAATTTTAATTGCTACGTCTGTGTTTAATGCTTATCGATCAATCGCCTTATTTTGTGAAGTGGAAAAAAAAAATTTTACAATTGTATTGTACTATAGTACAATTTCAAAGAATACTCGGGGTTTTTATGATTTTTTCACAATTCCATCGAATGAAGCAAGAAGATTTTTAACTGTAAATTTTAATTTTTACATCAGCATTTAATGCTTAGCGATCATTCGCTTCATTTTGTGAAATGGAAAAATTGTACAATCGTATTGTACTATAGTGCATTTTATTTTACAATTTCAAAGAATACTCGGGGTTTTTATGATTTTTTCACAATTCCATCGAGTGTAGCAAGATTTTTAACTGTAAATTTTAATTTTACATCAGCATTTAATGCTAGCGATCATTCGCTTCATTTTGTGAAATGGAAAAATTGTACAATCGTATTGTACTATAGTGCATTTATTTTACAATTTCAAAGAATACTCGGGGTTTTTATGATTTTTTCACAATTCCATCGAGTGAAGCAAGATTTTTAACTGTAAATTTTAATTTTACATCAGCATTTAATGCTTAGCGATCATTCGCTTCATTTTTGTGAAATGGAAAAATTGTACAATCGTATTGTACTATAGTGCATTTTATTTTACAATTTCAAAGAATGCTCGTGGTTTTTATGATTTTTCACAATTCCATCGAGTGAAGCAAGATTTTTAACTGTAAATTTTAATTTTACATCAGCATTTAATGCTTAGCGATCATTCGCTTCATTTTGTGAAATGGAAAAATTGTACAATCGTATTGTACTATAGTGCATTTTATTTTACAATTTCAAAAGAATACTCATGGGTTTTTATGATTTTTCACAATTCCATCGAGTGAAGCAAGATTTTTAACTGTAAATTTTAATTTTACATCAGCATTTAATGCTTAGCGATCATTCGCTTCATTTTGTGAAATGGAAAAATTGTACAATCGTATTGTACTATAGTGCATTTTATTTTACAATTTCAAAGAATGCTCGTGGTTTTTATGATTTTTCACAATTCCATCGAGTGAAGCAAGATTTTTAACTGTAAATTTTAATTTTTACATCAGCATTTAATGCTTAGCGATCATTCGCTTCATTTTGTGAAATGGAAAAATTGTACAATCGTATTGTACTATAGTGCATTTTATTTTACAATTTCAAAGAATACTCGGGGTTTTTATGATTTTTCACAATTCCATCGAGTGAAGCAAGATTTTTAACTGTAAATTTTAATTTTTACATCAGCATTTAATGCTTAGCGATCATTCGCTTCATTTTGTGAAATGGAAAAATTGTACAATCATCAACTATAGTGCATTTTATTTTACAATTTCAAAGAATACTCGGGGTTTTTATGATTTTTCACAATTCCATCGAGTGAAGCAAGATTTTTAACTGTAAATTTTAATTTTTACATCAGCATTTAATGCTTAGCGATCATTCGCTTCATTTTGTGAAATGGAAAAATTGTACAATCGTATTGTACTATAGTGCATTTTATTTTACAATTTCAAAGAATGCTCGTGGTTTTTAAGATTTTACCACAATTCCAAAGAATTTTTAACTGTAAATTTTAATTGCTACATCTGCATTTAATGCTTATTGATCATTCGCTTCAATTTGTGAAAAGAAAAAAATTGCCTGAACCAAATAAATGTGGAATATATTCCACCTTTCCGATAAAGCTAAAATACTTGTCGTATCCTAAGTCAATGTCGTAATGACGCTTATATTTGCCAGTATTTTTGCCACATTATGATTAGCGAAGATTATTGTGTGTATTTTATATTGAAACATCATTAAGAAATGACCGTTACATGATAGTTCAGACGTTATTTTCATTTAAACTTGTTAAATCATGTCATTTTATTATCGATGGGAATCCAATGTCAAATGACTATCATTTTGTTCAATACTGGTGGCAGGATGCTATTTGAGATTTAAAGAATTTAAATTTTTTCACTTTTAATTACTTTTATTTTAAAAGTTATCTCTAATAAATAATTCGAGAGTAATTTGGAAATTATCGACGAATTAAAGCAATTCGTCAATAAAGGTATGTCGCCGATAACACCATAAATGTTGATAAACAAGGTTTGGTGTCTTAAGGTATGGAGGCAGCATATTAAAACGCCATTTAAGTGCGATCTATTTTAACATTGGCTATAAGCATTAATAAAGTTGATAAAAAAATTTTGCGATTGTTTTTTTTTTTCTATCTCATTATTAAATTACAAATTCATTATGAGATCAAGTCAAAGCGTTGGAGAGCTGAAGATCTTTTAGCAATACCCAGCAATCCGCGACGGCATGCTGTCGCCCAGTTCCGACTTCTGACTAGCCATGACTGTCTAGCAGAACATCTCCATCGCATTAAAAATATTTTCGAATCATGGCTGCCCCTATGTGGTTCAACAGACCCGATGAACAGAGACCACCTCCAACGATGTGCGGTACTTGACGGCGACTCCGGAGACAGCGCTTTACTGGCGTGCGAGAGAACTCTTAAGACAATGACTTCGGTCATCTTTGCATTTTTTTGGACGTTTATTCTTTTGAATTTTTTTTTTTTTCCCTTGTTATTTTTGTTATTATTACTATTTTTATTCTTCTTGTACTTTGCCTTGCCATTGGAAATAAAAAAAAAAAATGATTAAATTACTTAGGGCATTTCTCGAAATAGTTGCCACGATTATTCGAATTAAAAGAGAATTCCATAAACCACGGGTATTGTTTGAAAATTATCATCCTTTTATACGAAACTAAGAATATATTATCTAATATTTTTAATTAATTATGCAATGAATCCAAAACTGAATACAGTTTATTTGGCTTATAAAAATTACAGGAATTTAAATTAAATTAGATAGAAATTCTCCAAATTTCTTTTTCTGTCAGTTGTATTACAAAGGATAGTTTTTCCACTGATTTAAACTAATTCAGATTTACGCAGGTCTGGTCAGATATATTTGGCATGTCAAATTTTAAAGTATCTAAAAAATTAATACACATTGGACTATGAATTAAACATTTTGAATCCAGGAATAGGTACTATCTGTTTATATATTTCATTAACATACATGAACAGATAGTGCTGTTATTTGTATCTGATAAATGGTACGGTACAGATACAATGGTACAGATTTGTAAATAAAAGTCTAGTTAATGAAATTAATTACAGTTAGTTTAGAATTTGAATTTGAATTCATGAATTTAAAAACATGGAGCTTCACAATTTTGCATAAACATTTTGTCACTATGTGACATAAATTCATTTTGCATTTGTGAATTCATTTTGTATTTGTGTGTACAGAGAAAATTCACGTAAATCGTGAGATCTTTTGCAATACGATCATATGAGATTTATCCTTATCGTTCATAAAAGCCTATTGTAAGTCTCTTAAACTAGTTATTTAAATTAATTCAGGGTCAAGCTAATTTTGAGTAACTTCTTAAGTTACTAAAATGACAGAGATACTTAAATTCCATGCAATTCTTATGTACCTTATGATTTTAAGAAAAACTGAATCATTTTTATTTGATTTTGAACAACTCATGAATAAACCTGTCTCTGTCTATCCTAGGTGAGCGATTTGTCATCATCGCCTAGGACTTTACCGCCCTCTCCCCCTATAAACCGCAATATGATGTCTATTGTGAAAGAGAAATCCAGAAGTCGTGGCAGTTGTGGTCAAAAGACTTGTTCCCTTCCAAATTCAATGGAGAACTCGTTGAATGAACTGAATAATCATGATACTCATCAGACAGTTTCGAAATATGATCAGGTACACTTACTTACGTCATATGAAATTATTATCATAAAGTCCAATACTTACATTAGATTATGTTATTATATTTTCATCATAAATAATTTTAACTGGCGCCAGACGTTGTCAGACCTGCTAGTGTCATTATTTTATTTTTAATTTATTTGATAAGAAAAATATCTCTTCGAAACTTAACACTTTTGCTGTCTGTCACGCGAAGGTGTGATAAGTATTAGATATAAAATTATTTCTTAAATGCCACATTACGCGCTGGTGCGTGATGTGCAAAATTATGAAAATATGTGACAAAATGCATTATTTTTGTATGATACTTTAACACTAAGAAATATTTAATATAAATTAATTATTATTAAGTTGGTTACAGTGATATTAATACTGCAAACAATATTTTAAACATTTTATTTGTGAGTCACCTTCGCGCCTCTGCCATAACTAACATCACTAAGGTAGTACTTGCCCGAAAACTGAACTAACAAATTTGCAATTTCATAATATGTTAGAGGCCTATTATATGGCTTTCTGTGTGTGGGGTGTAAAGGGCCTGCAGAACTATCATCTCCACAAATCATATAACAAGATTTTTTTAATAGCTAACAAAGCTATAAATTCGAAACCACATCTTTACAACTACCTTCTATCTTGACTCCATACCAATACCAATAGACATACCTAACATATATATTGCATTCGAAACATAAACGAAAATGTTGAGACTCATGTCTCTCCCCCTCCCTCCTCCTTACGCATGATTAGCTTTTGGAGATATCATACCACACACACGCACTGGCGCGTGTTTTGTTATTTTATCATTGAAGCCATATATTGCACTGGCGCGAGATAGGCAATGAAAGTGTTAATGTAAGAAGAATATTTTGAATTTTAATCACTTTTGAAGTAATTATTTATTTTGTGTATATCTACTAATGAATCTAATTTCATTTTTATACTTATGCTTAAGATGTCTTTATGATATTCAAAATCAAAGCATTTATTAATTTCAGTCTCATTCGTTTCGATCTTTTGAATGATAATCATTTTTTATTGGATCCCTGAGTATCATTTTAATCGGAAATAATAATAATAATAATAAAAATGATGCGATTCTTTAAATTTTGTTAGGTTAAAAAGCCATCATTATTATTTATTTCTGTAAAAATCGAAAAATTATTTTTTTTTTTTACTTTTCTTAATGGGTTTTTCTTAAAATTATATCATCTATCTTAATGACGAAATTATTTCTTTTTAGGATGATATTGGCATAAATGAAGAAGAGATTGATGAACTATCTCATCAGTTGATGAACGGGGACCACACAGTTTCACCCACGAAACTGTTGGATGAGTCACTCGATCATCTATCGAAACTCAACGAAAATATTGCACTAAGATTAGATTTCAAAGACCAGACACCTGAAAGAGAACTTGACAAACAAGAAGAAAGTTATGGAACACCAGACCTTTCATTCCGTAAATCTTCTCCTTGTGGAAATTCTGATACTTCAACCTCTAATTCTGAGGTAACTGAATGCAGCACTTGCTTTAGGATTAAATCCAAACTAGCAGCAGCCAAAGAAGAAATTCGAAAACTTAAAAAAGAACTTAAAGAGGCACATGCGAATTTCGATAACTTGGAAATGTTTTCATATAAACTTGCGCAGGACATTAAGGTGAAAGAGGAGAATCACAACGCCCAAGTTGCCCTGATGACTGCAAAAATTGACGACTTGACTTCCAAATTCACTCTGGCAGAAAAAATTACCGGCAATTGAAACAGAAAACCACGAAGAGCGATGGCAAAGAACGAAAGAGAAGTTCTTTAAAAAACAAAGAAGGTTTGACACTGACCAAAGAGTATGAACTTAAATTATGCGATCTGGAAAAGAAGATAGTTAACATTGAAACTACAGTCCTCAAAGAATCAAGTCCAAGCAATGTACCATCCAGCCGAGAAAGCTCTGTGCCACCGTCGTCTGACATTAGCGAAGCTCCATCCGGTAGTCCTAAAGGTTTCTTTTCACGCTTGCAGTCATTGGTAAGCAAGGTACAAAATGTCAACGATCTAGTCTCAGAAAAAAATAATACTGTCACCCAAGTCGAGAATCCTGAAATTCGATTGCAAGTCAAGGACACTGCAAATCCTAATGTTGTCGATGAGACATCAGATGATTGGTGGACAGTTTCCCTGGACAAAAACTTAAAGAAAGTCAATAAATACTTAGAGGCCCATCCAGCTAACTTATCAGAATGCCAAAACACATTTGTTCGGAAAATGAGCAAAATTCTCAGATGGTTAAGAGCCTCTTTAGATAATATTTGCAAACAAGGGTCTAAAGATATCTCCTTGGCTAACGATAAGAATTTGCTTGTACAAAATATTATTGATTTATTGACATCTTTGTGTTCGGAAACTCCGAAAGATTTAGAGGAGCCACAGCAAGCGAAAACATGTCATGCTTTGCTAATGGCATATGAAACGATGAAACTTTTAGAAAGAGTTGATAATGTGGACAGCATTGATTCTTTGGTCAAGTTCGATGTGACCGAGTGTGCCTTTAAAGTCATAATCAAAACTTTGTGTTTAGTTTTTGCCGAACAGGAAAATGGGGAAATTTCAGCTGTTTTACGGCTGATTTCTGATATTCCTCAAATTCGTTTTTTCTGTCCTTTTGTAAACAAACTTCTCCCCAAAACATGGAGGAAGATGAGCAATTTTCAACCGTTTCGGAACGATTACAGCTATTAAACGACCAAAGATCTCGCATACTGAATTCCTTCGAAGAAGCCAAGAAAAATAAATACATGGCTCTGTGTAATACTCTAATAGAAGTACCTGTAAAAGACAATGTAAATAAACCTCACATAAACTCTATGGAAAAATACATCACATCTATTGCAGTAGATGTTCACCGGGTAGCTGAACTTCAGCTGTCTGGGATTAAGAACCAAACTTCTTTCTTATTTAAAGCAGAACAAGAAAAAGTTAATTTGTGGTGTTCGATTGTTGATAAAGCGATAAAAGAAAACTTAGACTGTTTTATGGAAGAAATGAAAGAAGAATGCCCCATGGTGCATGAGAGTACAATTTCAATATTCAGTTTGAATGAAAGTGCTCGCCAAGAAATCGCCAACTGTGTGACTGAACTTTCATTCTTTAGTGTTTCCTATGCTATTCTAAATAGTTTGCTGTGCGAATCAGTGCCTGAGGGGATAGCTATTGACAGTTCTCCATCTACTTATCTTTCAGGTGGAGAATATGTTGACAAATTATGGAAAACTTTCCAGCACAGTAAATCGAACATTCTGTCCAATCCTGGCTTTTTCGAGTGCTTGCAGTGCACCATACTCAATAACCTCCTAACTGATCCTACTCAGGACATGAATTGGGTGGATTATATTCAGAAGTACAATTTTTTCAATCCCAGAAAAAACGAATGGTTAAACTTTCTGGCTGAGAACGAGAGAGCAAACGCAAGCAAAAACTGTGACGGCCTTTTTTCGAAGCCTTCAGGAAGTAATTCGAAAGATGTATGCAATAACGTGACATGCAACGAATGCGAAAAGTGGATTAAGAAATTCTGTATGTCTGAAAAGCAGCACGAACTGGATATACAGGCACTGGAATCAAAATATACTCGAGAGCTGCACCAGTTGGAAGAGTGTTTGACTAAAAATGTAAGTAAAAAATATGCATGAAGCTGTAAAATATAATGCTTTCTCTCCTTGCAAACCTTTTACATTTTCCCCCTTAAACCTAATGGATGATGAAACCTATTAAAAATGGCAGTATTCCTCAATTTATGCTATTTAATGCTCTTTATTTTTAATATTGTAAACGTTGCAAAAAAAAAAAAAAAAAAAATTCACCATTTATTAAACTAATTAATGATACGTGACAATTTCTAATGATACTAATTGATAGTGGGCTCGTGTTTTTTAACTTGCTGTCCACTATCAATTAGTTTATATTTATAATTATGTAGTATTTCTCAATTTACAATTCAATTGTTTTCAATTATTCAGAATCTCTCTATTTACGCTATTTAATGCTCTTTAAATGCACTTTTAATACTGTATTCATTGCAAAAAGAAAAAGACATTTTCACCATTTATTAAATTAGTTGATGATACAGATATTTTCTAATGATAGTGGGCTCGTGTTTTTAACTTGTCCACTATCAATTAGTTTATATTTATAATTATGGTATTTCCCAATTTACAATTCAATTGTTTTTTATTTAGTATCTCTCTATTTACGCTATTTAATGCCTTTACTTTTAATACTGTATTCATTGCAAAAAAGAAAAAGACATTTTTACCATTTATTAAATTAGTTGATGATACGAGATATTTTCTCAATTTACAATTTTTAACTTGTTTATCAATTATTTATATTTATAATTATGTAGTATTTCTCAGTTTACAATTCAATTGTTTTCAATTATTTAGCATCTCTCTATTTACGCTATTTAATGCTCTTTACTTTTAATGCACTTTTAATACTGTATTCATTGCAAAAAAGAAAAAGACATTTTCACCATTTATTAAATTAGTTGATGATACGAGATATTTTCTAATGATACTAATTGTTAGTGGGCTCGTGTTTTTAACTTGCTGTCCACTATCAATTAGTTTATATTTATAATTATGTAGTATTTCCCAATTTACAATTCAATTGTTTTCAATTATTTAGTATCTATTTATTTTAATGCTCTTTACTTTTAATGCACTTTTCTGTATTCAAAAAAAAAGACATTTATTAAATTAGTTGATGATACATTTTCTAATGGTCCTCGTATTTTTTTAACTATCAATTAGTTTATATTTATAATTATGTAGTATTTCAATTTATTCAATTGTTTTCAATTATTTAGTATCTCTCTATTTACGCTATTTAATGCTCTTTACTTTTAATGCACTTTTAATACTGTATTCATTGAAAAAGAAAAAAGACATTTTCACCATTTATTAAATTAGTTGATGATACGAGATATTTTCTCAATTGATATACTTTTAACTTGCTGCCACTATCAATTGATATTTATAATTATGTAGTATTTCAATTTACAATTCAATTGTTTTCAATATTTAGTATCTCTCTATTTACGCTATTTAATGCTCTTTACTTTTAATGACTTCTGTATTCAAAAAGGAAAAAGACATTTTCGCCATTTATTAAATTAGTTGATACGAATATTTTCGGCTTTGATAGTTTTTTTTTAAAAAATGGTTTATATTTATAATTATCATTTCTCAATTTACAATTCAATTGAAATTTAGTATCTCTCTATTTACGCTATTTAATGCTACTTTTAATGCACTTTTAATACTGTATTCATTGCAAAAGGAAAAAGACATTTTCAATTTATTAAATTAATGATACGAGATATTTTCTATCAATAAGTGGGCTCGTATTTTTAACTTGCTGCCCACTATCAATTAGTTTATATTTATAATTATGTATCAAACAATTCAATTGTTTTCATTATTTAGTATCTCTCTATTTACGCTATTTAATGCTCTTTCTTTTAATGGTTTTAATACTGTATTCATTGCAAAGGAAAAAGACATTTTCACCATTTATTAAATTAGTTGATGATACGAGATATTTTCTAGTGATACTAATCGATAAAGCTCGTATTTTTTAACTTTCTGCCTACTATTTTTTATATTTCCTTCCATTATTTTTCTTTAAAAAGACTTTAATGCACTGCCTACTATCAATTAGAAAATTAATAACAATTATTCTCACAATGTTTATTTTGTTTTGATTTCTTGTCGCTAATATATACTCACTATTTGAAAACATATAATTGCTTCTACCCGATGTTTTATATTTTCTATTGACTTCATAAAGCTAAAAAAAAAGAAATGAATTTTCGGCTTCGAATGGAATGGTTTCCATCTGAAATTGCTAGAGTAATACAATAGAAACATGGCCAAATATTTTATCAGTAAGCATTTCTTGGTGGTGGTATTTTTGTAATCTTTATGAATTCAAAAGAGTAATTTTAATTTTTAAATTTGCTTTTACCTCATTTGAGATTTATATATGTTTTTAGAATAAAGTACACGAACAAGAAATGCTTCAAAAAGAAAACGAATTGGAATCCACTACTGTACAGTTACAACTACTGAAAGTAAGAACCCTAAATTAAAATTTGTTTTTTTTTTTTTTTATTATACAACAATCGACAGGGATCATTTAAATCAAATGTTTTTTTTTTTTTTTTTTTTTTTTTTTTTTTTTTTACTTTCAAATGAATATTTTTTTAGTATTTTTTAATTTACAAGTGATATCTCATGTTATTCATATTCCAAAACTTCTATGGGTGTTAAAATTAGAATAATTTAGTTCTGTAACTGACTTTTATTTTGGTTTATGAAAATTTATTAAAAAAATATATCTTACTAGTAAAAAAAAATGAAATATTAGCAAGAATTTATGATGTAGTATACTTCGACCTATGGTATATAGGTCTATAGACCTGTGGTGTATAGGCCTATATTATATTAGACTCTATGGTAACTATAAATGAGATAGGATTTGGAAATTACTAAGAATATTAGAATATTAATAAGAATTTTTGATGTAGTAAACTTAGACCGCTTGTTTATTTTTTTAGATATTTGTAACTCTGCACTCAGAATTTTTTAAATCATGTTTATTATTTATTCATTAGTATTAAAGGTTTTAATTATTAGTTTAATTTGGACATTTTGAAACCATTCCCATTTCAAATTTGTTATGAATTAGTCAGCCTGTTTTACAATGAATTTATGAGAAATAATTAATCTTTATATCCGTCTATGTTCAAAATATTTTTATTTTCATTAAATTCCTCTGATTTAAGTAATCCATTTATTTATTTTTTATTAAATATTTTTCCGTTCGATTTATCGTTTGAGATAACTAAACGAAAAAACGAAAATCCCTATAAATCTTGAGTTTCTCCTACTTATGGCTCAACATTAACAAATGCTGGCTAAATGAAAGAGAGAGGAACATTCAGTTAGCATTTGTGTCGTGTACTATAGTTCTCTCTGTGGTGTCTTATGTCGACAGGCAAGTTGCTCGTTGTAATTTTCGGTTTCCTCTAGTACTATATTCAAATGCAAAATAATTATCTGTAGTGTTCATCGTTTGTTTGTGCAGCTGGATCTGGGTGTGGCCTGGTTAAGACACAAGTTTAAGTTAATATATTTTATCTATATAAATTACCGTATATGTGAATACTAGTTAATATATTTATTGATATTATATATATATATCAATATTATCTTCATATAATAAATATTATATATAATTTATTTCCAAGCATATAAACACAACAATTAAAAATATACAATATTTAACACACAACATTAACACATTTAAAGACATACAATTAAAGATTAGTGGAATGATTCCACTAATAAGCTGTAAATAAGGTTACTCAGGTACACGCTGGATCGCAAAATATACTTTCTCTCAGGATGAGAATTTGTAGGCCAAAAATACACAGGATTGTGCTAAATATTATTTCTGTCGGGATGAGAGAATGTAATATAAATATTTCTCAACAGAAGCGCGGAATTACGCTTTTCTCAGTAGCAGCGCCAGTGCGCTGTACTTCCTCTCTGGTGAGAGTTTCGATGCCTACTGACAATTTCTTCTGAACACCGCAAGGGGCGCTTTTGCAGTGCGTAGGTGGAACCACTGTTACACATCTATTTAAGTCATCCCAAAAGGCATTACTCTTCTCCCTCTTACCATTAGCCGCCAGATGGCCAATTGGTTAGAACTCTGACCTTAGTACTACAGGCTTTAGGTTAGAATCTTCGTGATGGCAGGGATGCTTATTAGTGGTTCGGAATCCACGTTAAACAGTAGATCCCGATCTAAATAGTCTAAAGTGGGAAAAAATGACCATAGAGTGACAAACCTAACCTCCCTTTCACCATTGTAGAAATCACTGTTCATTTACTAAAGTGTTATTATCCATTACTTTAATAATGTAATGGGTGACACCGCGTTTTTTAAGCATGTGCATGGGTTAATTTGCTTTCTGCATTTCAACAATTAATTTTGAATGTTTGTGAGTTTCCATTAAGTGTAGCTTCTTTAAATGAAATATTTAAGGAAATTAAAATCGCTGTTTGTATGCTGTGTAATTTTTTTATTTTCATCTTAGATAATATTTTGTTTTCCTTTTTAAAAAAATAGATTTCAATATATTAACTTTTATTGAATTTAGAATGAATATGAAGAACAAATACAAACTCTCAAAGACCTCTATGAGCAAAAACTACAGTTCAATTCTGATCAAATCCTTGAAGACAACATTCGAGAAGCTTACAAAACTGAAATAGAAGACTTGAAGGTACATAAGTATTTTATTTTCTTTATTGTGATTATAAAATTTTGCTATATCATTGGTTATTACGTCATCATTTTCTAAATAACTGAATTGATTTTAAACAAACCATAACTGTATCGTTTCTGTAGAAAAAAAAAGAGAAGATTCACTTCTTTATAAAGATTCATTTTCTTCTTACTTATCAAAGAGATATTATCTTTTACAATCTGTTCAAAACAATTTTCAGTATCAATAAAATATATGTAAAAGAAATTGTTCTTTGTTTTAATGAACTTTAAGCTATTTAAATTTACGAATGCCATCTGGTATTGTTGCATTTTTATATTACTGGAAATGTTGAAGGTTTATTAATTAATTTATAAAGGTGTTATAAAATTAAAGCTACCTTTAATCAATAAAATTACTTATTAAAGGAATATTTAGGTGTATTTATTAAGGGATTAGGGCGTTTCATTAACAATAAAATAAATTTAAGAGAAATTGCTATTTATTTCAATGAACTTTAAACTATTTAAATTTTTGAGTGCCATCTTATATTAAGTTGCATTTGTATATTACTGGAAATGTTGAGGGTTTATTAATTAATTTATAAAGAGAATATAAATTTAAGGCTATCATGTTAACCTATGAGTTTTAGTTCTATATTTGCTATTTTTATATAAATATAATGCATATATATACTTTTTTGTCGTTCAAAGATTTCATAACTCTTTAAATACGCAGGAAATGTTCAAAAAAGGACTTGTAGCCATTGAAAATTCTCATTACCGGATTACATCAGAAATGGAAAAGAAGCACCGAGACGAAATATCTGTTCTTCAAGCTGAAAAAGAGAAGGCTTTGGAACTTGAAGCGCAAGCAACAATAACAGGTAATTCTCGCCTTCAGATTGTGCTTTCGTTTTATGTTAGAGTTTATTCAGATAAATCTTATCACACTTGACTGCATTTCTGATGCGTATAACACATAATTATGCGTTTAAATTGTGTGTCAAATGTCAAATCTTGATGTCAATTCTTCTTCATTGGTGCAACAGCCCCATGGTGGCGGAAGACCGTCTGTCTATTGGCAGATTTCGAGACAGGTGTTTTTTCTGTTTAAGAGGTAGGGTCGTAGCCCTACGTCCAATAGTCATGTTAGACTGGGACCTATGATAAAATCGATTAAAAGTGGATTCCGAACCACTACAAACATCAGGAACTCCAGCCTGTCAACCCTATGCCCAACGCTGTACAGTCCTGTTAGAGTGTGACTTACTGTTTAAAGTGGATTCCGAAAATTTACAAGCATCCATGGCACCGTCGAGACTAGAATCCGAAATCTGCGGAACCGGCCACTAGGGCGCTAATCACTCAGCTATCAGCCTCCTTGACGAGATTTACATGAAATTATTAGAAAATTCTTCATTGTTTTTTGCATCATAACTGATTGCATTATTGTATTTAAAGTGATTTAAACTGTTTTAATTAGAATAAATTTAATCATATGTAAAAACTATATTGATATTAAATATAAATGTGGTATCTGTGTTAAGATATATCATGTATTTTATGTGCAATATATCTATTATTTCATAGTATTAAAACGTCTTTTCGTATCCTTCTTAAATGATGCAGAGAAAGTTCTGCAAAAGTTCACTTTTAATACTTTTATTGATGTAGTGATAAAAAATTTCAAGGTCAGACATTTATACAAAACAAATTAGTCAATTTGCTAAGCGGTTATGAAAAAATAAGTATTTTTTTAATGCAGAATAGTATATACATAAATCATGTATAAGCATTTTATCAGAAATTTAAATCTGTTCATTCTTTTTCCAGCTTTGAAGCCATCAAACGCTCTCACGAGCAGCAACTCAGAGAAGAAACGGCGCTGATGAAGGAGGATCTACTGAAGAAGCTTCAGAACAGCGAGCACGACTCTTTCTTCTGCAAATACAGGTGGCAATCTATTCAGTTCTATATGTGTTACTTTGTAGATCAGAAATGTTGATCAGAAGTGAATGATAAAGATGATTTTAAATTTAGCTTTTAATTTTATTTTCAAATGTTCAGTATCGACTGATAGTTTCTTTTGAAAATTTAATATCACCATCATTCTTCTAAGTAAAATTTGCTTTTTCGAAAACTTAGTGTTAAACCTATAAATCTTTATGGTAAGCCCAGTGGCTAGCATTAAATTCTGAAGAGACATAGGTCAAATGTAGATTTTTTTAATGCTATTGTTCACTATTTATTATTAGTAAACGAAAAATACAACAGTCTTTATTTTTAAAATCAACACTCATTTTATTGCATATTATTATCAAATAAAATGTATGCCAATATTTATGAATGCATTTAATATTTTAATCTATTTTGGAATAATTTATGTCTTTAAACCTAAGCTGAATTTCATATATCAATATTTATATTTTTCTACCCAGAAACGATTTAGAAAACTTTGAAATCTGAAATAGTAAGCATCACGGAGAAATATTCTGAAAAATGTCTGGAGAACATATCACTGGAAGAGAAGGTGAACTCTTTGAGGCACCAGTTGGAAGAAGCACATAATGAGGTAAGTTACTAGCTAACATTTAGAAATTAACATTAGAAATTACATTAGCTAACATTTAGAAATTGACTAACTAACATTTAGAAATTAACATTAGAAACTACATTAGCTATCATTTAGAAAATGACTAAGTTAGCCAGCCATAACAATAAAATAGTAAAACTGGAATAAAAAAAAAAAAGCAATGAAATATTTAATATCATAAAAATATGCAATTCTGTACTTATACTTCAGAATATATAAACTTGTATAGAAACGTTTTGGGGCCTGAATGGCCGAATGGCTAGCGCTCTGCCGCTCGGTACCACAGGTTTCGGGTTCGAGTCCCAGCGGTGGCAGGTATGTTTGTAGTGGTTCGAAATCCACTTTAAACTGTAGATCCCAATCTAAAATGATTGTAGAGCTCGACGCTCCCGTTGAAGGGGTCATATTTTGGCGGGCACGAGTTTCAGGCTTCGAACGGGCTATTCTTTTCCTTTCACGATCATGCGCTTTAACATTGTCTGATTTGCGATACAATCTCATCACTTCAATTTTCCGGCGCTTAGATTCAATACGTTCTGACTGTTGGTTTCCTTTTTGGCATAACTTTAGTTCGGATCTGACATCATTTCAGGTCGTAACCGAAAAAAAATACCCATACCCATGGGTAATAATTCATTCATAACATTCAATAAACATTTATTTTCAATGAGGATAAAAAAAAGTGTAAAAGAGAGAACATAATTCATTCATAACATTCATTTTTCAATGAGGATAAAAGAAAGAATAAACAGAGAGAACATAACAATGATTTCCAATGAGGACAGAAAAAAAAAGAGTAAACAGAGAGAACATAATTCATTCATAACATTCATTTTCAATGAGGATAAAAAAAGAGTAAACAGAGAGAACATAACAATGATTTTCAATGAGGACAGAAAAAGAGTAAACAGAGAGAACATAATTCATTCATAACATTCAATAAACATTCATTTTCAATGAAGATAAAAAAAAAAAAAAAAGTAAAGAGAGAACAAATTCATTCATAGCATTCATTTCAATGAGGATAGAAAAAGAGTAAACAGAGAGAACATAACATTGATTTTCAATGAGGACAGAAAAAACATAAACAGAGAGAACATAACATTGATTTTTAATTAGGATAAAAAAAAGAGTAAACAGAGAGAACATAACATTGAATTTTAATAAGTATAAAAAAAAAATAATAAACAGAGAAAAACATAGCAGTGATTTTCAATCAGGATAAAAAGAAAAAGTAAACAAAAAAGCATATTTCCAATGAGGATGAAAAAAAAGAGTAAAGAGAGAAAACATAACTTTGATTTCCAAGTAAGATAAAAAAAAAAAAAAAAAAAAAGAGTAAACAGAGAGAACATAACATTGATTTTCAATGAGAAAAAAAAAAAAAAAAAGTGCAAACAGAGAGAACATAACATTTTTCAATGAGGATTCATTTTGAATTCACTCTGCCTTTGTCTTTTTTTCTTTTCTTGTAGAATTATTTAATCAAGCTGCTTCATATTTGTTTGAGAAATAAATTATTAAATGAGGGAAAATAAAGCAATATCTTTCATATTTATTATACTTTTCTCAAGCTAAAACATTAAATGACATCCTAACTGATAAATATTCATTTTAGCATGCTTTATAACTTTTTTTTTTGTTTGCTAAAAGTTTACGTAAATCAGCACACATAAAGGATGTAACCGAAAAAAATTTATTAAATCCATAACAAAATAAATTTTTTAATGATAAATACTTTTTATTGAATATTGTTTAGCTGATTTATTAGTATATTTCATTACTTATTTATTTTTCAGCTTTGCACTCTTCTCAAAAAGACCAAGGAAACAGATCCTAGTTTATCAAATATTTAGTACAGTATAGTCTATTACCAGAGCTTTGTAAAGAAACACGTGTTTAAAATGTACAGGTAAGAAATTGTTAATATATTGCTTATATATGTATTTTTGTTAAATTTATTTAAGGTCTAATATAGCTTTAACAGAATCCTTTAAACAAATTTGCCAATCAATGTCTCATTTAATAATATTTGTATTTTGCTAATTGTTCGTTACTTTTTATTACCTGTCTTAAGTGAGGGTAAAAAACATTGAGAATCTAATACACACATACTGAGTCTCTTTTTACTGAGAATCTAATGCATACATACTCAGTCGCTTTTACTGAGAATCTAATGCACACTGAGTCTCTCTTACTGAAAATCTAATGTACACATACTGAGTCTCTTTTACTGATTATCTAATGCACACATACTGAGTCTCTTAATATATCTGTCTGTTTAATATATAAATTTTTTACTAATCAAAGCCCAGTAGTTTGAATTCTATACCTCCTTAAAATTAAAAGTTCATAGTATCATCCAAAAATAATATATATATTAGGTAGTACTTTATTTAAAAAAAATGCAATGATGATACTTTACATTAAGGAGGCCACATTCGAAAAATTTTCCATTGGCCTCAGTTACAACATTGGTTATGATATTTAAGATACAAATATCTATTCATATTTTAAGAACTTTTGAAATTCATAGTCGTGTGAAAAACTTCTTGCTGCAATGAAAATATATCTGAGACATTCAAAACGTACAAAATGAACTTCTTTACCAAATATGCCTACTCACATTATCTGTGTAGTTCATTCAACACCCAACATAAATAACATTATGAAGCTAAAAATATATATACAAAGCATCTGGTAAAAATGTGTATGATATATATTATTTATTTATATGAAGCATTCGTTTTTGCATTGTAATTATCACTTTACATTATCTTTTCTTTTGCAGGACATATGTTTCTCTCCTTATCTATATGCAGCAGCTTTATCATTCATTCACACTGTGAATTTGCATTCAATGTACAAAATGTATGTTTTGAATAGACAAATAAAATTTATATCTTTGTTATTGTATCCAATTTATTTGTTATTATTTCTCTTTCTTTATTATTATTATTATTATTATTAAGGATCAATGATGGAAAAACTTATAAACCACATAAAATTTTTTGCCTTATTGTTCTCAACAATAATATTATTTTAAGAATGGTCAACAAATTAATAGTAATGTTCTGTACTATTAATTTATTCATCCAATTAAATAACAATGTTCTGTAGACATAACTCATAATTGGACCAAAACTGTTGCAAGTTGTCTGAAAAAAACATGATATTTTTCAATATTTATGTATTTTTCTTTTAAACATATATTTTTAAATGAAACGTATTGAAACTAAATTTTTAATATAAAAATTTCGTAAAATAAGACTGTAACTTTATTATATGGTTTAAATTTAAAATTTAGATAATTATGAAGAAAATTATGTGTTTCCAATTTTGTAGTGAGTAAGTTTATTAATGATTTTGATTTACATACTTATGTAAATCTGTTTTTCTTGAAACATTAGGAAAACAAAGTTCCAATTCTTTTACTTGCTGATTGATAAAAAAATGGAGATTTATTGAGTTATTTTTATCAGGAGAAATTTCTTAATCAATAAAAAATTTGATAATGAATATGAAGACACAATCAGTTGATGAATATGTGTTTTTTAATGTTATAAGGAATTTCTTTTATTTATTAATTATTTCTTTATGTTATTTCATGTTAAAACTACAGTAATTATTGTTCACAAGGAAGGAGGTTAGTTACAATTTTTAAGAAGTTCAAAATTTGATAAGTAATTTTTAACAATATTTTCAGAAAAAAAAAAATCTGTCACAAATAGTTTTAAATAATATTTTTATTAAGTATGAACTCTTTAAAGTAAAAAATTGGAGAAAAACTGATGAATTATTTTCCATTTTGTAAGCTCACTGAACAATAAAATGAACCTGGAAGTACAAAATTAAAGGTACTAGAAGTACTATTAAAATTTTCTTAAAAATTTTAAGTAAATAATTATTATACTAATTGAAAACAATGTTGTATTTAAGATTAAACACATCATGATACCGGTTTCCTATAGTAATATAATTTTAACTGTTGATGTTATGGAAAATATGTTGTTGTTTTTCTGCCATCTCTTTGTTAAAGGAAATAGAAACAGATATGACAACAATAATTTAAAAAATAATAATAAGGAAAATATATTTTATAATAGTCTTTTTAATTAATACTAATTGTATGCAAAAATAATTAAGCTTGAATATATAAATATTAAAAGATTTTAGTTTTAAAAATTTCTAATTTGTTTGAAGAAATATTCATTGACAATAGATGCATAAATTCGAAAAATGAATATAACTATTTTACTAATTTCGTTTCTTGGTACTTTATTTTTTTTTTATCAAATTATATATTTTTTTTTTAAACTTATTTTGAATTCATTTTTAAAAATCTGATAAGATTTACTTTAGGATTTTTGATTTGACATCAAATAGATAAAGATAGATACAAAAGTCAATAATCAGTCAGTATCAGTTAAATACATCAATACAAAATTTAGAGGAAAGAAAAATTGTAATCCATTTTTTTTTAAAGTTATAAAAATTAGAAATGTAGCATTTAAAAGACGATTTTAAAAACTGAAAATCTTGCATAAAAATAAAATTAAATGTCAAATAATTATTGCAACATTATTTTTTAGAAAGCATATACTTTATTTATTTATTTATTTATTTATTTATTTTTTTTTTCAAATTAGAAACTTCAATACAAAACATTCACAAGAAATAAAATCAAAATATATTTTATAATTGGGGCCTGATGGCCGAGTGACTGACGCGCGGTGCCATAGGTTCCGGGTTCGATTCCCGCCGGTGCCATGGATGTTGTAGTGATTCGGAATCCATTTTAAACTATAGGTTCCACTCTAATATGACTGTACAGTGTTGGGCATTGGGCTGACAACCCTACCCCGTAAAAAGAAAACATCTCATGTCTTGAAATCTGCCAGTAGGCAGACGGCTTTTGAAAAAAAGGGGGCTGATGTGCACTGATGTTTTATGATACTGTGATGAAATTCAAAAATCTTTTTATACTTCTATTGTTTTAAAAACTTGAATAAAATTAAAATATATAAATGTAAACGTCAAATTATACATCTTATTAAATAATTGATTAATTTTACTTTTCTGTTTTTCTTTTTAAAAACATAGTAACATAATAATATGCTAAGCTCATCGTTCTTCTTTTATTGTCTTCAGTGTTCAATCGATTTTTGTACCAATACGATATACCACGGAAGTGATAAAAGAAAAACAACTATAACCTAACCAACTCTCTCCATCATAATAACATTATGATTAGTTTCATATCAATTGAAGCACTTCTTTATTAACAATATAACAACAGACACAAAGTGTTTTTGAATGTAAATGCCACGGTCTTGAATAAACTAATTCTCTTTTTGTTACATATCAGTATCTATACTTATGATTCGTTCATGTTTGTTACTGATTAATATCATTGACTTGAGTTTGATTGATTATCATCCACTAATAAAAACCACAGGAACAAAAGCATATCCTGAAGAAAAGGTCATCTATAATGAGTTGTTATATTTTTATTTCAAATGTGTTCCGGAGTCTTTTTTTGTGTTGTATTAGTTCTGTTATTTGCATATTCAGCTTTTTTTTTTTCACCCTTCATTGTAAAAAGTTTCAAAATGATTGCCCAGGCTCCATTTACCATTCATTTTCACAATCAGAAAGTAAAAGATTATGAATTCGATGATACTAGTAATCGCCACATCCCATCCAATGTTGAAACTGAAAGAGGGATTTCTCTTTTGAAAAGAATATTTACATTTTTCAGCATCAATTTGTCCACAAAAGTATCACCTTCATCTACTTGTCTCCAGTTGCTTCAACTAATCACCTTGACGAATATGTATATCGCATATCTTATACTTATAGACATTCGTTCATACTTCATGATGAACACTTCTCTTGGACTAAGCATTTCTCTGAGCAGTGGCACCATTATAATAGTTGCTTTAAGGCTAATTCTGTTAACACATCTGAAGCTAATTCGCCAATCTGTGAGGATGTCTTATGATTTACTGTGCACCATCCATAAAGGTCGTTGTCCTTCAATAATGCCTTGTATCTTTTTTCAGTTTCGGAATTTGTATTGCAATAAGTATGGTATTCATTGGATTCTTTTTATACAATAGTGACACAGAATCATCCATGGGTGGGTATAAAGATTACTTTTTTTCGGTTGGTTGCCCAGTAAGACTAATCGAACTGCCATGGTTTTATTTTATATTTTGGCGTCGTTTTTAGAATGCATGGATATGATAACAATGTATACCTTTCCTGGTATGGTCTTAATTCTGTGTACGTACCAATTTTCTATTATTTCTGAACTCAATAAAGCTTTAGCTAGAAGAATAAAAGACAGCTACTCCATGAAAGAAGCCATTGAAGAGTATCTTGCATTTTATGCTGAAGTCCAGTTAGTTATGAAGATTTCTGAAAGAGCTATATCACCAATCGTATTTTTGTGTACGCCTACATTTTGAGTTGTCTTTATCAAGTAAGTGTGATACACTTAAGATACGATACTTAAGATACGATAAGACACTGTGATAAGTGAGTACACTTAAATATGCAATTTTTTTATGACTGATTTCAGTAACATTTTAATTCCTTTCTATGACATCTATAAGCATAATTTTGGTCGTCATAAAATGATGATGAAAATCATGTTATTAATATTTTGATGAAAATCAATATAAAGAGATGCAATGACTAATATTATTATTGTATCATTTTTTATTTAAACAAAATTTTTAAAAGTTATTGTTTAAAATATTTCAAAAAATTAATTAAAATTTCTATTCATAAAACAATATTAGTTTTATGGTCTTAGAATAAAAACACATAGCACCAGTGGACTGTAAAAACACGTCTCTTTTATTCCAAAATCAAACGCACACTGCTGGTGTTACATTTCTTTCTCCCTTCAGTCAGCTCACGCCCACGCAGACAGGATGTTTATATTATCCGGCGCTGGCTTCCACTTAAATTTTTATTTATTTATTTATTTATTGACTATGCACTTGGAGCTATTTATCCATGAGACAACAGTTGTCATAGATATTTTTACGACAAAATTTAAATAAATTTTTTTAATAGGCAGTTGCAAAGGGGGACGTCGGCGAAAAATTCCCGATTCTTTTTCGTAATTTTATGTGCTATGATCTCTACTAATGAATTTTTATGTAAATTCAAAGACTTTTATCGAACTCATATATCGAAAAAAATAGTTTTTCATAGCGTATTTTTTTTTTACAACTTTAAATGTGTAGTATTTGCAGTCAATTAAAAGACATTGTTGTACTCTAACTTTGTTTACAAAAAATACACTAATTTTATAAAAATAACAACGTCAAATTATCAGGTACCAAAGTATTATAGAATAGCTTAAGACGAGCAAAAGAAAATTGTATATTTAAGCACTATGTGGCTATATTTGTGATACGTTGAATTCTTATTTTCTTTTCTTAACAATACAATAGCTTCTATAAGATCTTTTACCATGGGTTCAAGGTAGCTTTTTATGTCTCATTGCTGACAAATCTCTCAACACTTATTTTGGCATATTGCTAAAGCAGTATCAGTGAATTAACTTGCTGCAACTGTAAATTAACTGTGAGTAACAGTTGCACTATTGAAAAATACGATTGAATTGCTTCCTTAACCAATGTAGCTTTTTTATAAGTTTCAGTGCTGACCAGTCTCTCAACACTTATTCGGCATTTTGCTAAAGCAGCAACTGTGAAATTAACTGTGTCTAACTGTTAACTGTTAAATAACTGTGGATAACTTTTAAATAGCTGTGAATTAACTGTGAGTACCAGTTATATTATTGAAGAATACAACTGAATTGATTTCTTAATATTATCAAACTTGATTGCTGCTGAACTCAATAATTATATCAAAGATTTAAAAACTTAGTTAACCACCTAGAAAATTTAATCTTATTAGGATTATTAGTGTACGTCTACTGTGTATTCTTAAACTTAGGAAATGCCCCCATTTTTGACCGGCGTGTTATTGAATACAAGTAACTAGGATTGTTACTTGAAACAAAATAGATTTTTATCCACCATATCATAAAATTATTTGCGAAAAGTAACTTCTATGAGCATGTTGCTCAAACACCTAATTTTGGAAAGAGTAGTTTTGTGATCAGACAAAAGCTTTTGCTTTATAAATCAATGATAAGACCTATTTTCTTATACAGTTGTCCCGTTTGAGCTTCAAACTTTATTTCTAATATAAAAACAATCAATATTGTTTCAAAATAAAACGATAGCATGTTCAATGCCTTTTGATTTTTAGAAGGAAACTAATTCAATGAGATTTAAATCTTGATCCTATTGCTGATCATATCTACAAAATTAGAACGTCATTTAAAATGCCCTCAGATTCGCAATTAAGTGATCAGGGAGGCTATTTATCTCTGAACCAGGTGTTAAAAGTTCGAACGAGCGACCAAAAGCAAAAAAATAAAAAAATCCATTAAAATTAAAAAAATTTCTTTTCTCTTAACTTAATCACCCTAGTGGAAATTTTTTTGCATATGTGAAAAATGTTGGCTTTCAATTTATTGCTTAAAACTTTTCTTTTAAATTTGTCGTAATTTCTCTTAAACGCATGCTAATCTTTTCTCCCAAGCTCAACAGATGGCGCCACTATCTAATGTATCTGCTTCAATCTTTATTTTTCATCTATAATTTGTTATTAATTTCTCCTTTTCAATTATATTTTTGATTTTGAATTTATTAACATTTTTTTATGATTATTGACATGCATATCTGACTTAATTACTTTCAAATTTAATATGTGGATGTTTTCGTGCCTTTTGTCACATAGGAATTCCATAACTGATACATTCTTAATGTTTAATTTCAACAATAATTCCTAGAATTTTGGAAAATAAAAATTATTTTTATAAAATAGTCGGGAGTCGGGTTTTTAAATTTCTGCAAAAATGCTGGACACCCGACTACTTTCTCCCATTTTTGGACAGTTGAAAGATTTATTAACATTTGGACAAAGCCCCAAAGATAATTAAAAATCCAGTTATTTTTTTTAGATGATTTTGTTACCAGTTTGAAGAAAAAATTCGAAGATCCGATATTATAGATATTTTATAAAGTAGTTCTTGAATTGTAATTACATTGATTCACTATAGATTCAATTAACGTTTTTTAGTGTTGATATTAGAGAGTTTTTGCATAACGTTTATTTATCGTCCGATATTTTTTTCTTCCTAGCGCGCATGCTCATAGGAAACATTGTACCTATTGCGCATGCTCATAGGAAACATTACCTATTGCGCATGCGTATATGTAATACTGCATTACTGAGCTATTCCTATGAGCACGCGCGCTAGAAGGAAAAATATCGGACGATAAAAAAACGTTATGTATAAACTCTCTATTATTTTTGTTTTTCGAATTTTAATGAGACAAATAAAATTTAATAAAGCAGTTATTTATATTTTTATTTATTTTCCGTAATTATTTTTTCTTTAAAAAATTACGCTCGATTTCAACGAATTTAATAAAAAAAAAAATCATTATACTGTAAATTCTTTACAAAAACTAATTATGCCATTGTACTACTTATCTAGTGTAAAATACGAATTTAATTTATTACTGTTTCAGGTAACAGGAGCTCTCGTCACAATATTCTTCAACATCCATGTCATTGTAGACAGATTAGAGCTTTTCATTTGTGTAGTTCTGCTTCTGTTCGGGGGAGTGGCTTCGTTCTTGTCTTTAACAGTACATACATCTCGAATCAACCAATCAGCTATCTTGGTTCGACGCAATATATTTTCCCTTCTGTTTAAAAATCAGGGGCAGAATGTGGACTTTGATACATTATACGTCATCTTACTAATCGCTGATAACTATCCACATCAAATTGTCGTTACTGGATGGGGATTTTTTTCCTCTTGATGGGGACTTTGCTCTGAAAGCTATCGGTGCCATTATTACGTATGCTATGATTATGGCACAGATTAGTAGTTATTAACATTAATTGAGTTGCAAAATAGATTTAATAAACGCAACTTATGACTAGAAGAAAAGAATAATTGCAACCTATGACTAGAAGAAAAGAATAATTGCAACCTATGACTAGAAGAAAAGAGTAAATGCAACCTATAACTAGAAAAAAAGAAAAATTACAACCTATGATTAGAAGAAAAGGGTAAATGCAACCTATGTCTAGAAGAAAAGAATAATTACTACCTATGACTAGAAGAAAAGGACAAATGGTGAGGCCATAATGGTAAGGATCTATGACTAGAAGAAAAGAAAAAAATGCAACCTATGAGTAGAAGAAAAGAGTAAATGCAACCTATGACTAGAAAAAAAGAATAATTGCAATCTATGACTAGAAGAAAAGAATAATTGCAACCTATGATTAGAAGAAAAGAATAAATGCAACCTATGACTAGAAGAACAAAGAATAATTGCAACCTATGACTAAAAAAAAAGAATAAATGCAACCTATGACTAAAAGAAAAGAATAAATGCAACCTATGACTAAAAGAAAAGAATAATTGCAACCTATGACTAGAAGAAAAGAATAATTGCAACCTATGACTAGTTGATGTCGCTAAGAACGATGCGAAATATTTTTAGTTTAATTGTAAGCAAGATTAATTTTTAAAGTGGTGTTTTATTCCTTAATAAAGCATACTATATAGCAGGGATGGGCAAACTTTTTCGGTCGCGGGCCAAACATTGAAAAAAAAAAAAAAAGTTTGCGGGCCAAGATAAATTTTTCTAAAATTTTAAAAACAATATATAAGTATTACAATTTAAATATGTTAATGAGATGAATGAAATTGCGATTTCATTTTTAAAAGTTATGAGATGTACTGATTCTAAGGAACGAGGCTAAATGCTCATCTGTCAGCCTACTTATGAAATAATTCTTTCGAAGGTTCATTGTTGAAAACATTTGTTCACATATATAAGATGAAGCAAACATAGCACTGATTTTCTGGGCGTGAGATATTAAATTTGGGAAACTTACTTTCGATAATGATTTGTAAAACTCTAACTTTGAATATTTAGAAACAACTGCTTGAGATGATTGTTAGATTGCAACTCAATTAATTCAACCTGCAAATCTGACCTCACTACTGCGCAATTTACGTTGAAAGGCATGGTAAAAATATCCAAATGGAGAAAGTAAAAGATCATCAGTCCTTTGAAAAAAAGGAAGAAAAAAATAATATTTAATCAAGGTAGAAAAGAGATGGATATATAACATAAAAGTATATATTTCTTTAAATTTGCCTCCGACCGGAAAATTAAAATTTTATCCGCGGGCCGGATAGAACCTTCCGACAGGCCGCCGTTGGCCCGGGCCGTAGTTTGACCAGCCCTGCTATATAGGGAAGTCGAACTTAGCTATCATGATTCATCATCTTTGTGAATATATATCACATTTCTTACATCCTTTTTATAGTAAAAAAATGAAAAAGCATCTACCACCTAGTGAGAAAAGGTATTTAACTTAAAGGCTAAATGAGATGTTTGATTTTTAGCAGATTGCAGAAAAATGTGTGATTATAATGAGAAAAAAATTTATTTATGATTATTTATTTATTTATGTATTTATTGAGAATTATTGATTTTGGTGAACAGAGTAAGTAGTGCAAAGAGTCAGAAATAAAATAAGCAAAAGAATTTTAAATATTATTAGAATAAGAGGTCAGCGAGTGGATAGTCTATTAGCTCCATGGCAAGTATTCAGATTCAAACTGGGTTATTTACACTCATGTCCATAAATTAAGGATAATGAAGTTCAGGCAAAGAAAGAGACAGAAGCAAAACAAATTTGGCTTATTTGTAAAGTCTATTTATTAAACAAAAGGTAAAGAGCAAAAAGATGCTATATGTTTGACATAATTAATAGAAAATTGCGATTTTTACTCCTGGAGCAAATTTCAAAAAAGAACCTATTTACAAAAAATAGTATAACATGGTTAGTATGATGGTTAATATGGAGTATGTCTCCCGGACGATGCAATACAGGCCTTACGACGCCTAGGCACGCTGAGTATCAAATTATCAATCTAATCTTGGAGAGTATTACACCATTCATCAAGCAATGCCCTCCGAAGTTCCGGTTGACAGGTGGGAGGGGGTTGACGGGCTGCAATTCGTCGACCAAGCATATCCCACACATGCTCTATTGGATTCAAGTCCGGTGAGTATGCTGGCCAATCCATACGGGTGATATCCTCCAATTGAAGGCATTCGTCTATAATGTTTGCACAGTGACGACGGGCGTTGTCATCCATAAACAAAAATTCAGCACCCATGGCGCCCCGCCGAAACAAACGTACATGTTGTTCCAGAATGACGTCCCGATAGATGTGGCCTGCAATCGTTACACTCTGAACATGCAGGTCAGTTCTGGAACAAAGAATAATTCCTTACCAAACGAGCCATCCTGCACCACCGTAACGGTGTCGTTCAATAGTGTTCTCTTGGTGGTAACGGGTACCTGGCGCTCTCCATATGAAAGTCCGGCGAGAATCAGACTACAAACTAAACATGGACTCGTCGGAAAACATCACACAAGACCACTGTTGCGGTGTCCACAATGCATGCTCTCTACTCCAGGTTAATCGCAGGCGACAGTGAGTTGCGGTAAGTGGAATACATCTGACAGGCCTACGAGCTAGACCAATGTGCCCTAAGCGTCTGTACACGGTCTGCCTTGAAACTGTCGTACCGGTAGCTGAAGAGAGCTGACGAGACAGGTCTGATGCTGTGCTCCGTCTGTTTCTTTTGGCAGTAACTGCCAAATACCGGTTCTCATTCGGCGTTGTAACTCGGGGGCGACCTGTGCTGTAACATCTACTCTCATTACCATCATCTTGGAATCGTTGCCAAAGCCTGGAGACGACACTCTGGGCGATTCCAAGTTCCTCGGATACTTCCAGCTGGGTACGTCCACATTCCAGTCGTCCGATAATTCTACCATATAAAAATCATCCAAATGCTTCAGTGCAATAACTATGCGGTTATTGCACTGAAAGGCTTTTAAAGCGCTTGTGAACAATTTTACTTCTTTGCCACCATTCTTTATATACCCCTCTCTTACACTCTCGTCATTGTGACGTACTATCCGCGCCATCTGGTGGTTTCCTGTGATTTGCATATTCTTCTTCAAGATGTGTGTGATAATTCTACAGGTGAAATTTTTATTTTAGAGTTCAATTTCTGTGTGATTCTGAATTATCCTTAATTTATGGACATGAGTGTATTTATTGGGAATTATTTAGTATTATTGAGGTCAGAATTTATTGATTCTAACGAAACACAATAAAGAACTGTAAGTTGGGTGACTACCAACAATGAATCGTAGGGGAAAAGTTCTTAGACGAAGTACGGTTACAGTTCAAGTGATAAGAGTTTAAAGAGTAAACAAAAATAGTAAAATTTTCAAAAGAGTTCTAGATATGTAACATTTTCGACAAACGCACTGTGCAAAACAGAAAGGAGAATCTCTCATACCTTAAGTTTTATATATATATATATATATATATATATATCAATTAAAATATTGTTCAACTCTAGAGAGTTTCTTTCTATCTCTTTGTTAAAAAGACGAATTCATCATAGAAAGAGCGATTTGTCTTTTAAGGCATATATATATACGTGTGTGTGTGTGTGTGTGTAAATAGTTCATTCGCAGCGTAACCCAATTTGAGGAGTCTCCAAGTTAATTATGGTGCATCCAATATCCAATAATAACTGCTGTGAATTATAGACGATAACTCTTTTAAAAGAGTTGAAGTATATAATTTTTCTTTTTTATTATTATTATATACTTCTTTCCTTTTTTTTTTTTTTTATGTAGAAACAATTTAATTGCTTGTTTTGAAAAAGAAGAAGAAGAAGGGATTAATTGAAGTAAAGTTTCTGATAACCATTTACAAATTCTGAGTTCTTTAATTTAACGTCTTTCGTCACTAGACAGATTTCTATGCAGCAGATTCAATATTACCCCAACTGCATCGGAGGAGATGCTACGCTGTTCCTATTTAATATCACCTCAATTTGGAACAAATGTCTACAGTAATAGTATATGGGGACATGTTAGATCAAGGGTCTCCAAACTTTCCAGCCTTAGGGCCATACTGTTTACTCCAGTAAGTACCAAGGGCCAAAACTGTTTTAATTTTTCTGCCATTATCTATAATTTCTAAGACTAGTCACCTAGTACGCACTCTGAGCGAGAATGTTTATGTTCGATTCAGGATATATACATTCCAAACATCGATATACATACATATGCGATACTCTTTACCCTAACATAACTACCGAGGGTAACCGCGGGATGTTCACTAGTTTATAATGCTAATGGGATTCATTTCAATTATTTGTTAATTCTTATGCTTAAGTTAAATTAAAATGCTTAAGTTATTTTTTCTACGCATTATGCTTGTCATTAAACCTTACCCAGCAAGTAAATAGGACAGAGTTTGTCATTCTATGTTTAAAAAAAAAAAACTTTTGCCGTCGAGGGCCAGATTGATGGCACTGGCGAGCCGGATTTGGCCCGCGTGCCGTAGTTTGGAGACCCCTGTGTTAGATCATTTCAAACAATGCATTCATCGTTCTCATTCCAGACGTAGGTATGCACATGAGAGGTTTCACTTCATTTAACTGCCGCCTTCGAAATCCAACAAGTGAAGCCCAACCTAAATTCCCATATCTAAAACTGGGATGGACATGATAAATTTGAAAGTCATAAAGTTATTCCAATGAGAATGATTCAGATCCTGTAATAGATACCACTCTGAAGAAATACACTCCAAATCGTTTTTGTAGCACAATGTGAGTGTCATCCTCTAATGTACTTTTTAACAAAATCTTTTTTTTATTAAGTTTTAATAAAGTTCTCAATATTTAATTTGTTTGAAAGTTATTTTTAGTGCTGCTATCTATTGAGAAATAAAAGTATAAACATTTATTTCTTAATTTCTTCCTATTATGAATTTTTTTATAATAGTGATAATGACTTATGTTATGTAAACTTATTTCATCAAATAAAGCGTAAGAGAAATTATGCGTAAATTAAATATTTGATTCGTTAGATTCATTTATTCATTCATACTAATTTTCCCATATGAATTAAAATATAATAGATGAATTTTTTGAGATTGCTTATAATTTCTTTTTAATTTTTATGTTTATATAATTTCTAAAAATAAAAGTTAAAAATTTTAAATTAGTTATTTTTAATGAATATCTAAGCATCTTTCTAAAAGTATACATTAATAAATATCAAAGATATTTGTTATTTTTAGTATTGAAACTTTTACAAATATAAAATTGCAAAAACTAAAAAAGAAAATAAATTTTGCTTTTACAATTAATAGTTTTAAAATTTAATTTTAATTTTAAAAGTACTAATATTAAATTTATATGAAAATTTATAACAATAAAAAATTCACAATGAGATAATAATAGTTTGAATGTTAACTTATAAAAAAAAAATGTATGCGTAAATTTGCACTGTTTTAATAAGTACAATTTTTGTTTATTAAATGAGTTATTTTTTACATCGAATTTTTTCCCAATATTATTATTAACATATAATAAACTTACCAGGTAAATGTATAAATAGATGTTTAATTTTCATAAGTTCGTAATTCACGAAATCACAACTGCTCACATTTCATTTCCAAAACGCAAGCAGATTTTAAACAGATTAAAACGAGGAAGTATAGAATTTCAATGCAGATACGTGTATTGTAAATAATTTGTGCAGCTTTCCAACAGATGGCGTAATTAGTATTATTACCAGATAAATTAGATTGACAACTAATTCATGGCAAGCAGCTTATTAGGGTTTGATGATAATATGTGTTACCTGGTTAAAGTTTGAAAAATATAGGGTTTTTTTTTTATAGCTTTGAACAAATCAATGTTGTCCTGAAAAAAATATATATATTAAATAAAACACATTTGCGGAAAATTTTAATTTTCTGTTTTAATTGGAAGAAAGGCGTTTTTATTTGTTTGTTCCATTGCTGAATTTTATTTTTATCTAAACTAAAAATCATTTTAAAAATTTCATGTAGGAACTAAAGAATCTATCAGCAAAAAAACACAATTGCATTAATCTCGATGTGATTTCCTATTACATTTATAATCTGTGGCTTTTTTTTCTATTGTTATTTATTATTACAATGTCTTCATTGGTCTAATGATCAAGCAAAGGGTCATATATGTCTTTAACAGCATTTATTTTTGTAAATAAAAAATTTTCATTATTATTCTATTCTAATAGATTTGAGCCAAGCTTTACCAGTCTGTATAAAATAAAGCGTTTTTAATTTTGGTAGATTTTGTTAGGAAGTATATAGGTATTGTACAAATTATTGTTCGACAAATTGTAAAAGAAAAATTATTCCGATTAGCCATTTGTAAATAAAAAAAAAAAAAAAAAGTTCATTTAGAAAATAACGTAGTGTAGCATTTTTCCGACGGAAGAATTGTGGCTTTTCTTTCCCAAGAGAGAGGAATATATGTCCTTTGGCAAGTACATAATAACACCAGTACAAGTAACATAAGTACACTCTATCACTCACATTTGACAGCAGATAAGCCGTGTTGTGGATAGATATTTTACAAGCAATTAGTGATTTGTACTAATGAGATCAACCTGTCACTCAAATCTGATATTCAGTGTCATGTATAATGAGACCTCATGAAATCAGTGATTGTCTGTGCGACCTTCACAGGTCGAAACAATTGCAGATGGAATGTGGACTACAGCATTAGTTGTTGTATCGTGATTGGTGATAGACCATGGGCTGAGAAAATGTCTAATTCAATGAGAAGAGAGAGAAGCTGCCCCTCCCTTCTTGACAAATGTCCTTAAAGGGAGATTTTTAGAGAAAAAAAGGTGGTTCTGTGACGAATCGATAAGAAATTTGTTATTTTCTTTTTCTGAGAAGTGGACGAACAGGCAGGAGTTTCCACCTGTTTCTGTTTTTATTTTTTATTTATTTATTTATTTTTCCCTCCAAAGAGAACCCCTTTGTGGTTTCAGTGTACCGCGGTAGGCTTTATTCGTCACGCCATGTGACAATAAAGCCTGCCGCAGACTCGAGAATTCTAAAAATCTCCTACCTTAGAGTGAGTGGACAGTACATGTGATCAAATTTATATTTTTCATTTTCATTTCTTCGTATAATAATACATAGTTCTGTATTTGTAAGCACTATATATAATATATATATATATATATATATTGTAAATACATGATCCTGGAAGTGGCCCAAGTCTTGAAGCCGTTATATACTAGGTCTAGTATAGGCCAAGACGTTACAGTATGAATGGGGTCCCTACCTTCACACTCTCTTTGCAATTTTCTCCAAGTGTCCCCATTTCTCTGTTTCCTTTGCTGGAGGGAAGAGGAAGTGCAGTGCAGCAGGCACTAGCGCTGAGAAACGTTTTGTTTACGGTCTCTCACCCCCGAGAGGAAGTATTTTTGATGCAACCCTGTATATTTGTTGGTCTACAGACAAAATCTAAATGAAATATTCTCATCAAGACAAATTGTTTGAGGGGTTGCATGATATAGTTACAGTCAAAACTCCCAAAGTACATTTTATTAGATACTTGTACAATGTACTAATGTGCCCAAAAAGGCCAACCAATTTAAATTTTTTTCAAGAAATCTTTATTTATTCTTCAAATTTATTTCATCGCCTTCAAAGTAATCCCCACCGGGCACAATGCACTTATGCCAACGTTTTTTCCAATCCTCAATGCATGCTAAAAAGTCATCGGCAGGGATGCTCTTCAAAGCGCTCGCCGATTCACATGGAATCTCTTTCAATCGACTCAAAACGGTGTCCAATGGAGTGGTCTTTCAGTGTTCGGTACCAATCGAGATTTGACGCTTTTGAAAGCCAAAATATCTTTTAAATGGAATTGATCTATCCTTTTGAAATTCCAACATCAGCAGCAAGGTCTCTAATTGTAAATCGATGGTTTGCAAGCTCCAAAACTTTAATTTTTGGACGTGAGCTTCGTCGGGTGAGGTTGATGGTCGACCAGAGCGCTCAATGCATTCTCTGTCTTCTTTGAACTGTTTATACCACTTGTAAACATTTCTTTCCAATATAGGAATGCTCACCAAATGTCTTCTTCAACATTCTATGCATTTCCGCACACGAATATTCATTCCGCAAACAAAATTTAATGCAAATTCTTTGCTCAATTAATTCAGACATTTCAAAAAATCGCCGGAATCAATTTTAGCGCCTCACAAAGCCAAGCGTAACTCAAACACTGAGGAATATTTTGACGTGAAATTTCACGCAGATGTCAAGAACAGTGCCAAAACCTAAAAAGAACAAAAAATTGAAATTCCATATGCCCGGGAAATTTAAATTGAAAATTGTTTTTACTTTTTGGGCACAGTAGTATATGAAAAACTCGTACCTATATGAAATCTGTATGACTTAATATATTGTTTAAATACGTTTCACCTAAATTTTACTTTAAAACAAAGTACAAATACCGAGTATTGTACTACCAAAATACCGAGTAAAGAAAAGAGCCTATATGAAATCTACTCGTCTGTACAATTCGTTTAAAGTGTAACACGATATACATATAATTCAGCTGTTCCAAAAATAAAAATAGCGAGTACTGGTACTGATTATAAAAACACAAGTCTATATGAAATCTACTCGTGAAGACAAATCGTTTGAAATATTACATGACATAGTTGCATGTATAAAAAAAGGAAATTTTACGGAATACTGGTTCTGTATTGGAAACGTTAATCTATATAAATCGTTTGAAGTATTACATGACCTACTTATAATTCAGCTACTCCAAAAAATACAAATACTGAGTACTGGTACATACTATTAAAAAAATTTGAGACTATATGAAATCAACTCATCTGTATAAATCATTTCAGATGACCTACAAATATGGGATTAGGGATAAATTATAAATATTTTTTTCTTGTCAGAGAGTCTATAAAATTTCATTTATTGTTAAAACTAAATTTGTATTAAGCATAAATTGAAAGTTATACATCTCTATACTGAATTTAGTTAGAAAAAAACTTTACATTTACCAATTCCTACGTGTTGGGTTATATAACCTACTTAGAATTGAAAAAGTTTAAAAATTTAGTACTGATACATAAAAAAACTCAAGTCTATATGAAATTTACAGAATATCACTTAAACTAAGTAATACGGAACGCCGGGCTTGATCTCAACGGCCCCTATCTGTAACAGCCGAGAAGACAAGCATGTTTCCCACATAGCCTTAATGGACCGTGCAGCCATGTCACGAGCCTTTAGTCAAGAATTGGGGTAGTTTGCAAGACAACAAGTGTTTGCACGAACAGTTCAACGACGTTTGCAGCAGCATGGACTCTCAGCTCGGACACCATGGCTTCGGCTACCTTTGAAGCTGCATCACAGACAGGAAGGTCTTCAATGGTGTGATCAGCAGCGGGCATTCGGCATCATCATAGTGGCCCATCACTTGACGTGATGCTATGGGGTGTTATTGGATACACTTCTCGGTTACCTCTTGTTAGCGTTGATGACATTTTGAATAGCGCACGTTACATTTCTGGTGTGTTACGACCCGTGGCTCTACCCTTTATTCGAGCCCTGCGAAACCCTACATTTCAGCAGGATAATTCACGATCTCACGTTGCCGGTATACGGAAAATGTTCAGCTGTTGCCCTGGCCTGCACGTTCACCAGATCTCTCACCATTAGAAAATGTCTGGTCCATGGTTGCGGAGCGACTGACTCGGCACCATACGCCACTCACTACGGTTGATGATCTGTGGCATCGTGTTGAAGCTGCTTGGGCATCTGTATCTCTACATGCCGTCCAATCTCTGTTTGACTTAATGGCCATTCGTATAAGTGCTGTTATTACTGCCAGAGGTAGTTGTTCTGGGTTCTGATTTCTCAGGATCTATACACCCAAATTTCTTGAAAATTTAATCACTTGTTATTTCCACATATTTGTTAAAAAAATATCATTTTGTTATCTGCATTTCTTTTCATATTATAATCGCAGTTTCCACAAAATGTGTTAGAATAACCATTACATTTATGTATAAGTAAACGATTCAAAATCTTTAAAAAAAGTTGCTTTTATTCCAAATGTACCTCTAAATTTATGTATTAAATAAAAAAAAAATTTTATTTCCCAATGGTCTCTGCTTATTTTCTAAAAACGCACATACAAAAAAAATAGAACCCTCAGGATCCTCTTTTACCTGGTCGTATAGATGAAATGTGAAAAGAGGATCCATTGTTTTTTTTTTTTTAATTTTATTTTATTTTTTAATACAAACAGATGATCAATCCTGGAGTGTAGAAATCCTCAGGATCCTCTTTATAGGAAAAGAGGATCTTGATGGTTTCTTTTTTTTAAATACACAGAAAACGAATCTTAGCGTGTTGAAAAAGTTTAAAATTCCATTTCGTGCAAGAGAATTTAAGAAGAAACATAGAGATTCAATCTTGGTAAACTCTACAGCATACTCTTTTGTGTAAAAAAATTCAAAAGAGTCAATCTTAACGTATAATAAAACCCTACCCTAAAAATGAAAATTAGGTCGTTTTCTGTTTTTGAACATTTTACAAAAGGGTCACTGTATTCCCATATTTCTTCGATCGACTGTATAATCTCATCACAATCGGTTATTTCACATATTTACCAAATTGACATATTTCTATCTGCAATCCAGTATCTACACAAATGTTATTATACCAGAAGAATTATGTTTAAAAATAGTAAATAAAGATATTAAATCCAAAATTTGAAATAAAGATATTAAATCCAAAATTTGAAATAAAGATATTAAATCCAAAATTTGAAATAAAGATATTAAATCCAAAATTTGAAATAAAGATATTAAATCCAAAATTTGAAATAAAGATATTAAATCCAAAATTTGAAATAAAGATATTAATTCCAAAATTTGAAATAAAGATATTAAATCCAAAATTTGAAATAAAGATATTAAAATAACAAATTTGTAGTAGATTCAGCAGTATGCAGAGGAAGGGAGAGTTGTTAAAATGCATCCAAATTTTGCCCACACAATTTTGAACAAATGTGCCCAAGAACGGAAATTTGGGGAAAGAATTCACACCTTTCCCGTTCCTCTAGTCCAATGGATGGAATTTCTGGCCCATCTGTCTGTATAAAAATTAAAAGACAAATCACAGTTTACAAATCAATAAAAATCATGAGTTAATAAATATAGTCATCAACTAACGTGATATTATATTAATTCGCTGCGTTTTAATAGAATTGGTCTCTAGAAGAATTTAGAATTAAAAGTTCAATTTTTAAATTAATGTACTGTTGGAGTTTTTGTAGATTCTTTCCTGCAACAAATAAATGTCATGTATTTATCAGAAAATCTCTCAGAAAATAATGCTCTCTATCATCAGTCGTGAAGGCATTGTTTATCTTGACATATATTAGTAAAAATGAAATCCTCAGATCTACGAAAAATAAATAAATAAATCTTCTGTATATCTTCCGTTTCTTTTTCTTTTTTTTTATTTCCAATGGCAAGAAATCAAAACAGTGAAACAGACATGGTAAAACACAAAACAGTAAAAACACACACAAGAAAAAAAAAAAAACTATAAGAGAAAAAAAGGTCAATGTCTCATCAGCAAAGTTCTAGCTTTCAAATATCTTTCCACCTCGGAGTCTGCACGCAAGTCCGGGCAACCTTCTATATGGTTTCTGTCCAAGATCTCGTGTTTTCCCCAGAGCGAACAATTATTTGTTAATTTGAATTTAGGTTATCTAAAATGCCAATGCAATGCAGAAGGCTTGCCAAATAATCTATATCTTCCATCTACTTGAGCTTATTTCATTTCATTTTTATATTTTAGAATAGTTATAATACTTTTCATTCTGTTTATTCTCATATTTATTTTTTCCAATTAATTATTTTCTTTTTTGAAATGTGTCTTGTCAAAAACATCCTAGATACTAGAGATGTTGTTCTAGCGCTTACTATTTCCCTCTTCTTCTACTTCTTTTCTCTCGCTCTCAGTCTAAATATGTGTTTACTAATCTGGCAACTTTAAAGTGTAAATAACTCAAGTAATGTAAAATGGTTGCTTGTATTCTTTGTGTACAGCGATCAACATGATGCTATTTTTCTCAATACTCAATGCACTATAATGATGCCTTTTTTTTGATGATAACATGCATTAATAAAAAAAAAAGGGAAATTAATTATTGAATAATGGGGTGTTCGTATTTTTTATTATTGTTACTGTTAGCGGTGTACGCTTCTGGTAAGTATTAAGCGGCACTTAAATTATCTATACAAATCAGGAATTTTTTTTTTTTCATCTGAGAAATTTGTATGTCTGTTAATTTGAAAAGTTAAACGAAGTTTATTATTTTTTAATTTATGAACTCAATAAAATGCTATTGTATTCGTTTACATTTTAAATGTAGCTGATTTATGAATACCAAATACAGTAAAACCTCAAAAGAACTTTTTTTTTAGTATTGAAATTTTTCAAAAATCTTTTACTATTGATATTTCACAGTTGTGTTGTATAAATATAAATAAAATCATCTTTAAAAACTCAAATGGGAAGTATAAACGAAACTATATAAAGTATAATGGAAATTATAAAAGATAATTTCAAATAACACACATATATTCACTAACTCTGTCCTATGTGCAATTTTGATCATAGTAGTAATTGTTTATGTTAATCTTATGTTTAGGTTTATGTTGATCTCCTAGTCAATTGCTTTTTAATTTTTTAAAAATACATTTATATAATGAATTTTACATTCAAAAGATTTTTTTTTCTAAACTTTGAAATAGCAAAAACATGAAAACTTTTAAAAATTCTTATCATAAGAGATTTCACCATTAATAAAATCTGAGAGTATCTTGGTGATAGACATAAAATTATCTAATTCTAAATTCAACTGCACAAAATGTGATAAATTAGAATAAATAACTACATATTTACATTTCAGATGAAAAGCCTACTTAATTTTTAATTTTGCTTGATTATAGAATAAAACGTTTTTCTAAAAGGAATATAAGGATTGAAGTTTAGTGAAATTTATATAAGAAAGAAACTGGATCTTTTAAAAGTAATTAAGAATCGCTATTATGTGTGAGGGGAAAAGAATCTGAAGTTACTCCTTTTTTGTGAATTATTAAAATTCTGCATTTCATAAAATAATAACTTTTTGAAAAGTTGAAAAAATATTTTTGTTGGTTTGAAATTTGAAGATATTGAGTAGGACTCTGGAATTTGCCTAATTTATCTGATACTAAAGTTTTGTCAAGTAATGAAAAGAAGTTCTAAATAGCATGAGATTCTCCTAAACTGAGACATTTATTTTTGTGAATTGTAGATTCTTGCATTTAGTGAATTTAATGTTTATGTAAAAACATCAGAATGCAGCCATAAAATGTAAAAAAAGGTTTAAAAAGATATTAACACTTTAGCTGTATTTAAACCATGGTATTGGGAATATATATTGTGGCTTAAGTAGTTTTTAAGAATCTTCTTGGAAACAGCAACATTATATTTCTTTGCAGATTTAATTGATTTTATATAATAATATTTTTATTATATTTGATTATTTAAACTTTTGGTACTTACGTATTAATGTTACCTCGGCGACAGTTGCGGCACAAAGATCACACACGCCAACCGCAGCTACAGATTTGGCGGTTTTTATTATTCAGTTTTATATTGGACTGTTAGATTGGCGACACTTAAAAACCACCAAGTCTGGCGCCAAGGTATCGTTAATATGTAAGTGCCAATATTTTTACAAATTAATTTTGTTGTAATTTATTAAAAAATGTCTTATACAAAATCTTTTCTTTGCATTTGTTTATCATATCTGCATACGTCCCTTTGATTTATTTTTTGAAATATTTACATAGATTTAAAATGTAATTAAGTGATTTTATTTATTAAAATGCTTTATGATAAAATTTAATCAAAAAAATTTTGATTTCGAATTTTAACAAGTTTACAACTAAAAGGAAATGTGAAAATTTTTCTTTTAAAATAAGCTATTTTAATTAAACATTGTTATGATACTCTTCTTTTTTATTATTATCTTCTTAATTATCCTTAGTTTAGATTTTGATATATGCAAGGCTAGTTTCGCTGTAACTATTTTTTAAGTAAATCCTCCATATGAAGTATACATTAAATGGGTAAAATATACTAATAATTTTTAAGAAAAAAACAAATGTAAATTTCAAAAGAAATGATTACAAATCAAATTATGAAAATCATTCTGAAGCAGTCTTAATTATTTAATGATGAAAATGAATTATTATTTGAAAAGAGTCGAATAAGGTGAAAACAGTGTAAGAGGTGAATTATCTTACAAATTTCTCACTCTTAGACCATTGTTATAAAAATAACACCCGTTGTCATATTTTGTATTTTTAAATTTTAATGTCTAACTTAATTTTTTTAAATTTAATATTTGGTTTCTAAATAGTACAACTATATGTGTGTAACTATATATTTGAATTGCTTGTAATTAAACAAAATTTTCACTTCAGGTTTAACCCAACTGTTATTTTCAAATCGCAAAGAAATCCGTCTACTTGATGCTGAACCTCGTAGAAGAAATTCTTCAAGAATAATTATTAAAGATTTGGAGGATGTTAATTTTCTGGACTTTTATTATGATGAGCAGCTAATTTACTGGGCTGATGTAGGTTTAGAAGAGATAAGATACATGAACATTAATGATCCTAAAAGTAATAAAAGCATCATATCAACTGGCTTAATATCTCCAGATGGTTTGGCTGTTGATTGGATGGGCAAGAAGTTATACTGGTCAGATTCTGAAACAAACCGTATTGAAGTCAGTAATTTAGATGGCAGCTACAGAAAAGTTCTGTTTTGGAGTAATCTTGATCAACCTAGATCTATTGCTCTTGTTCCTACTGATGGGTAAGGTTTTTTTTTTATTTATATTTGCATTCTTTATAATATTGTTTATTGCTTGATTTAATTTTGATATGGTTCAAATGCTAATGTTAGTTTGATGATTGTTCATGAACTAAGTTGTTATAAGTTTTTGGCATGATTTAAATTTGCATTATTTTTTTGTTTATACTTTAATGGTAAACTGTGTATTTTTTGTTCATACTTTAATAGTAAACTGTGTAAACTTGTATTAAATATTATACTTTGTGAAGTTAAAGATATGTCTTGACCATGTTCTTATATGTGTCGCAATTTATTTAAGTGATTTAAAGCCAAAGATATAAAACAATGGTTGGCAAACTATGAATCAAATCCTTTTGTATATATTATTTTAATTTCTGCTCAAAAATTTTACATGTTTCTTTTAAAATGTCTAAACTTTTTACAATGTCTTTGAATATCTTAACTTAAAAAAACATTCTGTCAGTTTATTTAAAATAGCACTCAATGCTAAACATAATTTTTTGCAATTTCTAACATTTTATAATGCAAAATTAAAAGGAAAATTCCCTTGTTTTTTTTTTTTTTTTTTTTATATATATGAACAGAACTCTTCTATAATAACACTATCTATAATATTTTATGTATAACTTACTTAATTGGACAAATTACATATGTATTAAATTAAAAGAACGTTTTATCAGTTATTGAAAAAAGTTACTCCTTCAACACTTAGGAAAACAGTTGAATAAATAAAATTGTGTATGAAGATAGAATTGATATTAAAATATTTGTTTGGTGGCACCTCTCACCCGTTATTCTTTGTGTATGTTTTATAAATAATGTATAATTTTTACTCCTTAATTTCACAAATGTATTTTTTTTTTTTTCAAACAATTTCAGCTGGATGTTTTGGACTGATTGGGGTGAATCGCCCAAGATAGAAAAGGCCAGTATGAATGGTGATCAGCATTCTAGGGTTGCAATTGTTACTCATGGTATTTCTTGGCCTAATGGCATAGCCATTGATTATGATACTAAAAGGTTTGTTTCATTATATTTATTACTTTTTGTTATTTGTGATAAATTTATTACATTAATATATATGTATTAGCTCTGGTTTTCATGAATTAAAATAATGTTTGTCTTTTGAATTCCTTCAGTGACAATGATTAATTAATTAACCGGCAAAGAAAAAAAAATTACTATTGTTTTTTTATTTTTTAAACACTATAACTATTATTTACTTTGTAAATTTTAAATTATTTTTAGTGTTCCTCTTAATTAATTTTAATGCATCCTGAATATCCAGCCATAGTGATTTTTAAACACTAAATACTTTATATCGTCTTTGCTTTATGTTTTGCAACAGGTTTGAGGTGGACACCCATCCCAATTTTACTGAAAGAAGACGGTCAACTTTCTTTGTTTCAGAGGCAGTATGTGCTGGCAGAGTACAAGAAATAAACTACAAAGGGCTTTTATATATAAAGTTTTATCTTACTCTCGGAGTTTTGATACATCAGAAGATTAATAAGACAGTTATAAGCTGTTGTCTTATAATATAATTAATAAGATTACTATTATAAGACAACAACAATACTTCAATTTTTATGAAAAGTCTCATAACCCTGTAAGCTATGGAGTATCCCACTTGTTCTTTTTTGGGTTATTTCTTTTTCACTTTTTATTTCAAGTACTAGTTGTACTTCATATGTTCTAATTATCGCTCAACTGTTAATTATATTATTATCTATTTGATCTGAAGTTTCATTTTGCTCTTATTTATGTTCTTTTGGTTGCTAAAAAGTACGAGCAACAATTCATTTGTTTTAAAATAGATTTGTAAGCCATCATAGACAATGAATTCAAGAATTTTGTGTTTTAAAGTAGTTCCTTTATAATGGTTTCATTTTCTCTTTTGTTAAATTTTATCTGTATTTTAATCAACATTTGGATAAAAAGCAGCTTCATCTCCGAGCATACATCTCAAAAGTTACCAAGACAAGTGCAGCCCAATTTACGAAACAGACTTTCAATAAAATGAACAATTATTAAAGAAATATGAAAAACAGTGTCTTGATAAAAAGGAAAATTTATAATAGTGTACAAAATTTAAAGTAAAACTAACTGTTTTTAAGGGAAAAATAGAAACTCTGTTCTGTGAATGAAGAAATTTCCTTCAGATAATTTTGGTTGTTATTTATGACAACTTATCGCCCATTTTGCTGCAACTAAAAGTCATTAAGTAAAAACAGTCCCTAAACTGGGATTTAACTATCTATTATAAAATTTCTTTAATGTAAATATTTGCTTGTAATTTTAAGAATTCAAATTTCTCTGAAGTATCCTAATTATAAATTTTTAAATATCATTATTGATTTTTGGAATTGATTTATTTTAATTATTGTTTGCAATTAATATTCATGTATTAATTAGAAATGCCTAATTTGCCCTTCCCCATTTTCTCTTTTTATAATATTTCATGTTGGATGACAGATTTTTCAAAAGTTGATTGCTATGAGTAACATGATTGAAACACATTTAATTTACTAGTCAAATTTGATGGTTAGTGTTAAATTAATTTTTACCATTTTGTTTCTCTTCTTAAAATTAAGGCTAATACATTTTATTTATACATTTTATTAGTTTATTTTCATTGTCGCAAAAGAATAATTTATCTATTCAACAAAATTTATAAATCAATCAAGTTTTAATGTTTAATTGCATTTTATAACTTTTCTTTCCCAATTAGATTATATTGGACAGATGCCAAGGAAAAATACATTGCTAGTGTTGATTTCAAAAGGAAGTAATCGACAAATGGTCATGAAAGATGAAATTCCTCATCCTTTTGCTTTAACCCTTCATCGTGACATGCTATTCTGGACTGATTGGTCAACAAAGGCTGTTCATGGTTGTAATAAATTATCTGGATGTGTGAAAAGATCAACTTTTGGTGGTTATTTAACACCAATGGGCATCCAAGTGTATCATCGAGAACGTCAACCATCAGGTAAGAGATAATAAATTTTTTTAATATATTTAATAAAATATGATATGATTATTTGGAGGGTTTTTCAGTATATATATGCTTTCTTATTTTGGTACTTAACAAAAATATTCAAAGCAATTTCTGTGTTATTAAAAATAATATTTAATTTTTTTTTTTTTTTTTTTTTTTTTTTTTTTGTCTTATTTTAGCCAAAATTCCACTGGAAAATGTTTTTTGAAAACTGTAAGACAAGCTAATTTTGTTTATATTACAGCATTTTTATATCATGTATTTTTTGAAATGTAAGTATTAGATATAAGCAATGATTTTATCTGAGTTTTAGCGGTTAACTGTAAATCTCTTTGTTGTGAATTCCTTTATAATTTTGATAATTGCTTATATAATTAAAAAAACTGTAATTTAGTCCATTTTAATTTTAACTACCAAAATTGTAGATAGAAAATAACTTATCTGCTGTACATCAATTTGTATCTGTGCTAACATTAAAAATTAAAGGCCTTAAGTTTTATTTGTCTATTCCTCTGCCTCCTAAAATGTGCATGTTTACAAAGACAATAAATTTTCAAACAATACAGTACAGACTTAGTTTCCTCAAGCAAGAAAATTCAATCTTATAATTTCGTTTTACAATTTTCAAAATTAATAACAGCATACTACTGGGGAAAAAAATTTCTGCTTAATTAAAAGATTTATTTATCTTATATTAACACATGAGAAAAAAAAAATTATAATTCTCCATGAAATACCATAAATTTTGTGATTGAATTCTTGATTTTTGAAACATTCTAGAATTATTGAATATTTTACTATGGGATTATTATTCATATTGTGATGTATTAATGTTCAAATTTGAATAATATTCTTTCATTTTTATTGTGTTAAATCTTATTTTGTAGCAATTTATAAAGAAATACATTTTATATTTCTACATTACTTGTATATGCATATTTTTCTATTATTAATTCAGAACCTCTTAATTAAAGCTCCAACTCCTTGTGATAATAACAATGGTGGTTGCTCCCATCTATGCTTATTATCAGCAAATGAACCTTTCTATTCATGTGCCTGTCCAACTGGTGTGCTATTGGAAAATGATAATGTTACTTGTAAAGATGGTTAGTAATTCTTTTTAATATTTTACTTTATTCATTGCTCTATAAATTTTTGTATTTTTTAAATGCTATTACAATCCTAAAATGTACTTTCAGTTTCAATTTTATTAATGATAATCTTAAAATTACTCTGATTTTTTTATAAATTAGTTTTTATTTATTGTATTGATTTATTGAAATTTTTTCAAAAACTACCATATTTATTTGTTTTTGAAACATAAATTTGTAAAATATAAATTATTTTATTATGCATAAAGTGATTATATAAAAATTTTAATGTGCAATTATTTGTTCATAATTTGAAATCTTTATAAAAATTATTGGAAAACTTAAAAGGAAAATTATTGATAAGTCATTTACAATTAAAAATTCCAATCATATATTTTTAAAAACATACATAACATATACATAAATTCTCTTTGTGTGAATTCTTTTATAATTTTTTTTTTAATTTCATTGATTGCCATTTAATTTTTTTTTAAAAAGTTGATTACATTTTAACAACATATAATGCATTTTTAAAATTTGAAAATTCCACAAATTATGTAACTTATAAATGTTTATTTTTATTATGTAGGTCCTCAAGAACTTCTTCTGGTAGTTAGAAGAACAGATATTCGAAGAATTTCATTAGATACACCAGATTTCACTGATGTTGTTTTAGAATTATCAGGTATCAAGCATGCTATAGCTATTGATTACGATCCTGTTGAAAAACAGATTTATTGGACAGATGATGAAACAAGAACTATTAGAAGAGCACATCTAAATGGCACTGGTATGTAAGATTAATTAATATAGAATATATATATGTATGTATTGTGAAATATTTAAAAAACAATATAATTATTGGATAAATTGTGTGATGTTTTTCAAATCAGGTCAGCAAAATCTTGTAACTACTGAAGTTCATCATCCTGATGGTATAGCAATTGATTGGATTGCACGCAACATGTATTGGACAGATACTGGCACGGATCGCATTGAAGTTGCTCGCTCAATGGAACTTCTCGCAAGATATTAAATAACTGATGGTCTACTTGAGCCAAGAGCCATTGCATTGGATCCTTCTAAAGGGTTTGTAATTTTTTGAAATTATTCGTAATTTCTTGTGTCATTTATTATAAGTTAGATTTTATATGAAGAGATATTTTCCTTCACTCTTAAATAGAAATATTCTCAATTAGACGATTCTTGTTTCATCGTTTCTATTAAGCATCTCAATAAAGGTGATGATTTAATTTATATATACACACACAAGACAATTTAAGGATAAGTGTCTTCAAAATTTTATTCACAAATATCAATTGGATATGTAGATTGTGGATAATGTTTATGTTAATAATGCTAAATAGCTATTAAAACGGATGGCAAAATTTTAATTTGCATATATCTGAAACTGTATGCATATAAGTATAATAAGTATGCATATTTATATATGTCATACATTTTCTTCCAATTTTAGAAAATCAAGTGAAAAATCTATAAATTTTTTTTTTTTCCTAAATATATATATTAAATGTTTCCAAGTTCTTGATATTCAATTGTATTGTACTGTTAGAATTTTTTTAAAGACTTTGTTTCATTCTTAAAAAAAAAGTATAAATGTATACAATTAAAAAGAAAGAAATGAAATTTCTATATAATTAATGCTATATTTTCAGAATTGTATTTTTCCTGCTATTTTCCACATTTTTGGCTTTTTTTTTTTTTAATGTATTTGTTAGTGGTATGGTTTCTATACAACAAATTTTTGAGGTTTAAAAGTTGATGTTTATTAGCATCATCTTATTTCAATAAAAATTTGTTTTCATAGAAACAATGTCTCCTGATTATTTTACTGTAGCTCTAAATTAAAAATGATAAATAATTTTTACTGTATATAAATTACATGTTCTATGACATAAAAATTTAAATTTTAAAACTAATTTGCAATTTTCTTTATTTATCTAAACATTAGTAAACTAGATTCCTTTCTATTTTAAAAGTTAATAAAGTTACAATTTTATTCTTTAATTACTATATGATACTAAAACAATAACATGTAACTTGTGTAAAATATATCTTGTGCATTTGAGAAATTTAAAAAAAAAAAAATTACATTTATAATATATTGCCTCAGTTCTCCTAACATTATTTTGTACATCTAATTTTGACATAAACATGATCATTTTTATTCTATTTTCATCAATTTATTTAATGTAATTCGTTGTTATTTTATTTAGCGTAATTCAATTAATTTCTTTCAGATATATGTATTGGTCAGATTGGGGGGATGATCCTAAAATAGAGAAAGCAGCATTGGATGGCTCTCAGAGGGTTGTTCTAATTAGTTCTGGATTAGGTTGGCCTAATGGGCTTGCAATAGATTATGATGAAAGGAAATTATATTGGGGTGATGCCAAAACTGATAAAATAGAATCTGCAAGTAATCTTGATGGAACAGATCGACGAGAGCTGGTGTCTGATCATTTACCCCACATTTTCGGTTTTTCTCTTCTTGGTAAGTTTTAAGGATACTATGTTCTGATTTTATTTCATCCAGGCTTTATCCATTGTTCTGACTATCATAACTCCCTCCCTCTGCAGCCCAAATATTGTTTTTTAAAAAATCACATCTTTTGAAGGTCATGCTTTTATTTTGTCTTTGCTAATTATGTCTGCCAAGTAACTTTGAAAGTTTATTTTTTAAATACAATTTTCTGCTTGGCGTAAAAATTCTTATGTTAAGTAATCAAGGGAAATGATTATTATAATTTTGGTAAAAAATTTTTAAGATGAAAAACTGTTTTCAATTAATAATTGCTTAATTTCTTCCTACTAATAATCCTAATTATTTTTCTTTTTAGAGTTCAAAACAGTTGATTCTCATTAAATGAACATCTTTAAATCTTAAACTTTTTTATAACCTATATATTTTTAACTGACAGTGTTAATTTCTATCATTATATAATCTAATTATTTGTTTTGTTAGGAAAATATATATACTGGACAGATTGGCAACGGCGATCTATTGAACGTGTGGATAAACTCACTGGTGTGACAAGAAATATTGTTATTGACCAGCTTCCAGATCTAATGGGTTTAAAGGCACTTAATGTGAATGCAGTTAGTGGTATGTTGAGTGTAGTTCACTCATTGAATATCTAATATCCTTTATTTTAAATCTGAGCATAATGTTATTCTTGATTAATTTTTCTAGTGCATGTTGTAATTGCTATTGGTACTAATATTCGAATTATATAAGTTTTAGTCAACATTCAGAGTTTTTATTTATTTATTTTTTTTAATATTTTGGTAGTTTTTAAAAAAATTATAGTTGTATTATATATATATATATATATATATATATTTGCTGCAGCTTATTTAGGAAAATAAATACAAAATAAGAAAAATCAAAACTTAATATAATTGGTTAGTAGACAGCTTTTTATGGAAAATGAGACATACTATGAAGTGGAAGCAAATTCTAAATATATGGGAGCATTAAAATGGGTTATGTTAGGTGGTGTTCCAACGATGCAGTGTTCACTTTGATTTATCAAATTCTTTTTTCTTCTTAGTTTTTATTTTTCATTTATTGTTTTGAGTCGAGCAAATAATTGCAATCATTATCATAATAAAACTTTAAAATATGATAAACTCACTCGTCCACAGTTCTCGTACTCTTTTTAGGTTCCAATCCATGTGCTTTCAATAATGGAAATTGTTCTCATTTGTGCCTTAACAGACCTGGAAATAACTTTACATGTTCATGTCCAATTGGCTTAGAATTAACAGATGACAATAAAACATGTATAGTACCTGAAGCATTTCTTATATTTTCTGCAAAGGATAACATACGCAGAATTTCTCTTGAATCAAATCATGGTGATTTAATCCCAATATCTGGAGTACGAGAAGTGAATGCTCTTGATTATGATATTAACGAAGATCGAATTTACTGGACTGATGTGCTTTCAAAGGTAAGCTTTTTTACTAGTCTTCAGTAATAGCTGCCAACTTTTACATGTTTTTATTTGATTATATGATTTTATAGCTAATTGAAAGTTGTAAAGAAGGTCAAATAGAAATACTCTTTACAAGAATTTGTATAAAATCATCTTGAAATCATCATTAAAATTATTTTTGCTTAATAACCAAAAAGTAGTATTTCATTTATATTCACATTTAATGGATTTTTTCTTTCAGACTATAAGTCGAGGTTTATGAATGGAAGCCATATTGAATTAATAATTGAATTTGGATTGAATTATCCAGAAGGTATGGCTGTTGATTGGATTGCTCAAAATTTGTACTGGGCTGACATGGGTCTTAATCGTATTGAAGTATCTCGTCTTAATGGTCAACATAGAAGGGTGCTTTTGTGTATCAAAACATGGATGATCCCCGAGCTATTGCTTTGGATCCAGCTGAAGGGTACAGATTATATTTTTTTAAAATATTCTTGTTTTTTTATTTTACTTTTTTTTTTTTTTAAGAAGTTATTGCATTGATAGAAATTATTATTTCTTTTAGTTTTTTTTTTTTTTTTTTTGCATATTATATTTTCTTATTGTATAGTTATGCTTAATATTTCATAGATATATACTGGTCTGACTGGGGTACAAATGGACGTATTGAAAAGAGCTGCACTTGACGGATCATATCGTAAAATTCTGATTGGTAAATTGGGCAGGCCAAATTCCTTGACTATTGATTATGTTGAACAAAAGACTGTATTGGATAGATCTTGATTCTAAAAAAATTGAATCCTCTGATCTTTCAGGTTGGTATTAATAGAATTATAATTTTTTAAGGAACAAAGTAAAATACAAGTTCCTGTCTTTAATTATTATTTAGTAGAAAAGCTGTAACTTATTTTAATCATACAAAATAAAGTTAAAATCTTTTAAATACTTTAATTCCACATGTCTATTATAAGTTATGGTTTTTAAAAATAAAAATTACTTAATTTTCATGTATTATACAATACAGATATGGGTAAAGATATTTTTTCATAGACAAAATTATTTTAGAATGGGTTTTAAAACATATTTGGGATTTTTGTCACATACAAATATTAAATGCTGTGCAATTACAACATGTATAACAACCTGTGACTTAGAAGTATATTAATCATCTAAATATCTAGTTCTATTGAAATGTCTCAATAAAGAGGGAACTCATTTTAAGTAAAGACAATTTATCTGAAATACTTCTGCATAATTTTTATAGAGGAATAATTTACAACATTGAGAAATATCATGAAATTATAAAGCTTAAATATAGAAAGTTCATATATTAAATAAAAACTAATTAATCTATAAAATAATCCTGTTGATGTGATGTACTGGAGATTTATGAGATCTGCTTATACTTATGTTGCTATATGTTATTCATTAAGTGTTAGGACTAATATTTATGTTGACTGCAAAAATATTATTCTTTTAACTTGTTTTTGCACTTCATTATATATATATATTTTTAATAGGAAATCAAAGAATGCAAGTTATTTCCAATCATTTGTATGAACCTTATACTTTGACACAATATGCAGATTACATTTATTGGGCTGATTGGACTACTAGTAAAATTGAACGAGCTAGTAAAATAAATGGCGATAATCGAACAGTTATTCAGGAAAAATTTAGGACAATGTAATGGACATTCAAGTGTATCACACATCCGCGACAATCTGGTAAGTGCTTTGATTAATAGTACGATATTGTTGTACTATAAATAAATAAAATATTTATGTTAATGAAATTCTCCATATCTACTGTATATTTTTGTATATAATTCTAGATGCATTATTTCATTTATTTAATTATAAAATTTTGAAATTAAAAATTTTCATATTGCTACCAAATGGGAAAGAGAACACTCATAAAAGTATTTAGGACAAATGTCTTACTTAATTTACTTACCATTTTTACTGGTTAGTCAGTATTTGACCTAATAATGCGTCAATATTCCACCTCCCCCTTCATTTTTACGTTGCACTTCATTCACCTCCATTATTCTTTTTTGGAAGGTAAGCATCTTTTTCACTGAAGTTTTCATTAAATGAAAGCAGCAAGTTAAACTAAGTATATTAAATGATATACTGAAAACAAATGGTGAGCCAAAGACAGTAACTTCCCTTTAAGGGGCGCAGCTTCAACATTTTTTTTATTTTAAAAATGATAAAAGTTGTGACTGTATTACTTCTTAATATTCTTTTGAAAAGCAAAATCTTTTCAAATTATAATTTATTTAAAATTTTAAAAAATTGAAATTTTTTACATTTCAAAACAATTTCTTTTAAATATTTACATTTAGCTTGATTTTTGTTACATTTACTAAAGTATATTATACAAGACTGTATATGGATGTTTAGATACATCTAAAATTAGATTAATTATAAATATTTTCACTGTGATATGAAAAAATATTACAATTAATGTAATCTTTAGATAATTTTATTTGTGAAAAAAAATATGAAGAACATGTACAAAAAAAAAAAAGAGATGGTACAATTGGAAAAATGTACTACATGAAAAAAAAAAAGAAAGATGTTTTTGACCACCAGATGGCGAGACATTGTGCTTTTCAGAATGACAATGTATTTTGGCAGATATTTTTATTATTTCAACAGCCTTCAACTGTAATTTGAGACCCACCACGATGCTTAGAAGGAATTATTCTTCCGATGCATAAACACTGAAGTAAAGACTTTCCTCATAAAATTTCACTAAATCGATAGACACAGTTAGCCTGAGGGGAAGTTTGTGATTATATCTAGAAAATTGCAACCAACAAAGCTCTTGGGTTGTTGTTCTAATCACATGTTTAAATCTCTCCTTTATTCTTAGATTTTAATTATCACTTATCTCATTAATTTCTTGATTGATAAGTGTTACTTTCCTAAGAGTTAGAAGGGAGGGAGAAGAGTTGAGACCTTCCCACGTCTAAAAAAGAATTCGGGAATCAAGATGACAAAATAGCTAAATTTGCAAATCTGAGGTATTTTATTTGGCTCCTTAAATATTCATTTATTGCTACGATGTGCAAATTAACACAAATACTGGCTATCGTAATTGCTTTTCAAATGATATCTAAAAATTTTAAGAAGTTAATGTTCTCATTTCTAATGTATTTATTTTAAATTCTTAATTTAATTTTTCAGTAATTCACTGACAGTCCGCGGGGGGAAACGTGTTACGGACTCCTAATTGTACCTGAGTAACTTGACTTACTACCTTCTTTTTTATTATTTAACTTAATAGCGTAAATTTTCTTTTTTTTTTTGATCTAAATTCATGATGTAAGTTCAATAATGTAAATTTAACAATAATAATGATTATGTGGAGGTTTTGGGGTATATAGGTACTCCAAAACAGGTATGTGTCGTTTCTGTTTGGGATCTCATTTTCTTTGTCAAACCCTCCAGAGCCAACTTCTGTTTTTTATTGCTGTTTTTATGTTAACTGGAAACCTAACCGGTGGAGGTTTAAATTTAGGTTTAGAAGCTTCTTTATATGAACTTAGAATAGTATTTATATTCCGTTTATTAAATTATCGGCTTCATCATGTATGTTTAAAATTAAATAGGGAAGATGTTTTTTAATGAGGATATGACTAAAAAGTCTTCCCAATTAGTATTAAGTTGACTTGGACCTTTCAGTGACTCGGCGTTGGTGTCAAGGGGAAATGATAATGGGGAAGTGATTGGAATCTAAATCCGTTTCTATATCAATTTTATAATTAATGGTTGTATTTAAAGATCGCCATGTCTAAGACATTTCCTCGACAATGATGAGAACGAGGTTATATCTAGTATGTTGATGGGGGACAACAACTCTCATTCCTCGTTGGTTTTGCAAATATATCGCTACAATCCAGAACCGTATCGATTTACCCTCCTATTGAGGTTTCAACTGGAGTGGTAGTGTTTAAATCATCAGCAAC
>BPLR01015392.1:0-55741 GCA_021605095.1 Caerostris extrusa | reverse complement strand
TTTGTTTTTGCTTTCTGTCTCCTTTCTTGCCTGAACTTCATTATCCTTAATTTATGACGGGAGTGTATAAAATGATGAGATTTTAGATAAAGAGTAAAATTTGTTGCACAATGAAACGAAATAGATAATGCCAATAAAATTCTTAAAAATGATTTATAAATATCCATAGATATAAAGAAATTTTGAGCCTCATCATTTGTTTAAATAAGACTAAGAAAGTGGCAGAGAGGATTTCTTTTGAGCTGTTTCATATATTTTCTTAAAACCCATCACACATTCTCAGTACTAAATATTGGTTTTTCAAACTTGGAGAAAACTTGTAATAATAACTAAATAATTAATTTTTTTTTCATTTGACAAAATTTTCCGGGAACAATTATTTACCTTAATTTTTAAAGATTTTTTTTTAAAAAGGATATGCAAAATATAATTTAAATATACTCAAATAATTATTTAATTTTTAAGTAAAAAGTGTTGAAATATTGTGATAAATGATAAATAAAAATTAATTTAATCATTTTGTTGGTAAAATTTTTATAAGAAAGTTAAATGAACAATTTATCTTTGAACAATTTTTAGATTAAATGAATAATAATACCTCGTTGTTGAATAATTTTCTATTCAGTAATAAACATTTTAAATATTACAGCTTATTTTTAGGAATTATCATTTTTTATTTTGGTAACAGATACATTTGTATTTGAGTTTTAGAAAAAATTAGCTTTTAAATCATTTCCTCTTATAAAAAAAAAACCACTTCTAAATACATACATTTTCCTAAATAATATTGACAAATAACTGTAATTACAAAACCATATATTAAAAATTTTTTAAGATTATCCAAAATGATTAGTGTATTAAATTATTAACAGATACATAAATACTTTACATTTATTTTATTATGTTTTTGATGTCTTTTTTGTTGTAGACAAGCCGATCTTCAACTCTGTTTTTTAAAGAATTGAAATAATTATTTTTGCATTCGTGACACATTCAGGATTTCTAACTAGTTACATTAATTTTTATAGCAATTCCTTTTCAAAGCAGTGATACGATATGATATTATATATTTTCAAAAATTTATCGACTAAATGAGCAGTTTGTTGTCATGCGTTATCGTACTTTAAAAAAGAAATCATGACCAACTACACATCCGAAAAGGTGAATGCAGGGTTACATTATATGTGCATAGTTTACAGAAGTCGCAAACTTCCCGAAAGAGACATTAAAGTCTGTGACTCATCTGCAAAAATGAATGTTCAAATCATTAACCTTTCCTTTGCCATAGTGATCATTTTAGAGGTTGAAAGTCAGGAAGTAGCATGTGGGTAGAGAGTTAAAATAAACTCTGAGATAACCTTGTGCAATCGATATCTCTGTAGATTTAGTATCTTTAAAATGTTTCCGTAAATTGTAAATACTATCACTGGATGTCACATTTAAATCCCTAGCAATCTGCACTTACAAAGAGACTATTCTGCTTTCAGTTCCCCCACTTCTTCATCTAAAACATAACTGCTTGCTTTTAAATTTCCCAGAATGTTTAAACAAAATCCTGGCATGAAATTTGTTGAGGTATTCAAGTGAAAGAAAAGTTAAAATTACTACGTACTGTTTCAATGTTTACTTTCTTTATATGCAAATATATATTCTTACGTTAAATAAAGTACTTTAATGTAATCACGTTAATTTATTCTTTATTTTTCGTATTTTTTACGAAAAATAGACAAAATATAAAAATAAACTGAATACCAGAGTATTTTTTACATAATAATAGGTATAAAAATATTATTTTATATGCACAATATTAGTAATTTGTTTACTGTCTATTACATTATAAACTTTTTGAAGTTCAGAAGCATTATTCATTGAATTTGATGCGAATTTTTTAGATAGAATACTTTCAAGAAATAATCAATTATTTAGTTTAAGTACATGCGAATGAGTTAAACTAGGTAACAGACTTTCAATTTCATCTTTGAAAGCCTCATAATTTTAAATTATTGATACTCAAACTAACGACGTAATATTTAATCTTAATGTTTAATGGTGTAAAATTATAGTTATTCTACTCTCTGGCAGAGTTAAATATCAGTTTCAGTTTCGAAACTGTTATTGATGAAAATCATGGCGGACACTTTCGTCATTAATTAAATTACGTGGGTGTTGCAGAAATATTGGAACGATTAAGTAAAGGAAGTTATTTAATTGAATATTTGCAGCCTCCTCTAGATAATAAATGATAAATTGTCATTGCTATCTTTAGCCTAAAAGTCCTAATAGAATAGATGTTTTGGGATTTGCACGTAACAAAAATTAAAGATAAAGGTGGAATATTAAATACAGATCTCAACTTAAAAAGAAAAAATGAAGAGAAAGCGATGTATATTTAACAAATTCATAATTAATGGATGCGTATTTGGTCATTAATTTAAGCAGCATAATTAACTATAATTATCAGGCCATCTTTTGCTTCTAAAAAACATTTATAATGTGGTTTTAATCCGAATTTTACTTGCAACTTAATGTAACGATTTAAAAGCCTGCATCTACTCAAATATTTTGGTACTTCACCATGATGAAAAAGAATTACTGTTTAATTGCTCGTCTTAAATTAAAAAAAAGTATATAAAAATTTATATATAAATTTATAAAACTATTTATTTAAATTTATAAGACCGGAAAAGTATATAAAAAATTTTTGATATAAAAGTAATTAAGTAATTAATAAAAAGTATATAATATTTTTAATAGTTTTCATTCTTTCATATACTATTTTTGAAAAGAAAAGTGCAAACAATTTGTTGACATAATATATTTTGACTGAAATATGTCATTATACAGATTTTTGCTGAAAATCTGTATGCGAAGCGCTTGGTTCCATTTCTTTAATCTGACTGTACATTAACGCTATTTGCTTGATGGCATTGTCTATTGGTGCTCTTGGTGCTAATAATCTTCTATCCATATTACCAGAGCATTTTCCATTTTCTCTTTGACAGTATTCTGATGTAAGATAAAGATTTAGCACTTAACTTTATCTCAGAACATACCGATTTTCTAATAACAGCTTCATTTTTCATGAAAGTTCAGTAACTTAATGTAGACTAAAATGTTTTCATACAAACGTTGTAATCTTGCCAGGTTGCAAGGTGATAAAAATCACAATTTTAATATCCAAAGAGATCGCTTTCCTTTTCGTTTTTTTTATTATGCGGAATTATGCGATATTACGTAAGAATTACCGAAAATATTTCAGTTATAATTAATATAATAAAGGTTTATAAACATCTAAAAATGTACTTCACTTTGAACACACCAAAATCAAATTGCAAACAGCAGATTCAAGTTATAAAATCATCAAACGTTTCCATCTCAAAACGAAAAGACATCTCACATTATCTCTGGCTGTGAATGACAGCTAGTCGTACAAAAATACCCTTTATCTGTGGAAAAAATCGACTCTCTACTTTTCTTTGAACTCCAAACTCAAAATGCAGACAAAGCATACGGAGGTTATAAAAGGAGGAATTTCCACGAATGGAAATCGTATTATATTCCTCGTCTCCAATATCACAGATATAAAATATAAAAACTAAGGCAGCATTTTTTTCTAAGGATTTGGGGGTGATGGAATTATATAAAATAAGTTGAGTAAAAAATAATAATATTTTTTCTAAAATCTTTAACTAAAAAATCTTTTTAAAAGAAATTCATGTAAATACAGAATTGGGCATAGTGGATAAAAAGGAAAATGTTATAAAATGAAAATTATATGATGTTTTTAAAATTGAAATCATAAATTTGAGAGATTTAAATATTATATTCAATAATGAAGAATCGTAGAAATCTTTTTGCAAATTTTATGTTGATCATTTTTATTATGTTCAATTTTAAAAATTAATGTTTCGATGTATTGATTGATTTAATTCTTTGAATATTTTTCTTTTTTTTTTCAGTCTAGAAACAAAAAATACGCAATTTGTTTCCTATATATTTCAATGAAATAATTATACATAATTCAAATATATTTTGTAGATTATAATTTAAGGAAATTTATTTATATAAATCATTGTGTAAGCACATTAATAATAATTATTTAAGTGTAAACTAATGAAAAAAATGTAAAACTTCAGTTTTTTCACAATTTTAAAAATGAAGCTTTTTTTAAAAAAAAAATAATAATTTATATTAAAAATAATAATAAGTTGCATCAAATAATTATATGGATCTAGGCTGATTTAAAAGGTAACATGTGCAACTGAGATAATAAGGCTTTGCTAAAAAAAAGACTCCCCCGCTTGCAGTAGCAGCTTTCAGAAATAAGGAAATGTGATAACAACTTTGAAAGTATACATAAACATTTCGCATATACAGTCAGCTTGGTGGAAGATTTCCCTAGTTTTTTCTCATACGACATGCAAATGCAGGTATTTACTCTTTAAAAGTTCTCAAAGCATAATATAAACGTTAAAGGTGAAATAATAAATGAAAAAAAAACCCCACTAATGCTCATATAAAAATAAGCATACCTAGGATATAAAAAAATATATATAAAATCATAAAAAAAAATCTTGAATTTATTTTCTTTTAAAGTAAAAATTAATTCAAGATTTTTAATTTTATGATTTTTATCTAGAATATGCTTGTCAGTACTTATTGCTGACTCAGAATGAAAAGAATCGACGGTGAAGAAATTTAAATGCATCGAAAGATGTACATACAGATGAGAATTTGCCGGCTTTTCCCATGCAAGTATTTTTGATGAGTATCAGTGAGGATGTGGCAATAAATGAAATATAATTTTGTTTGCCATGAAAACTATCCAATGCCATTTATCTTCCAGGAGGATTTTAAGGGATGTTGGTTGAACCACTATTCTTGTGCCGTATGGTTAATCTAAAAATCGCGGACAGGTAGCTGGACTATTGCTGTTAAATACTTTTTACATGCATTGTCAGAATCGTTAAAGTCAATGACACCAGTCAATGCAAAGACCACCATCATTAGAGACCTCTTTGTATCCAGCTGCACTCGTAACCACTATACCACGAATTGGACAGCAACCATGTTACCGTCTTTCTTTTTAGAAAATAGAAAATAAATGAAACCAAAAAGAGAAAATCAAGTTTTCAAATTTAGGAATATTGAAATTTTGTATGCATCATAGAAAATTAAATTTTTCATATATGGACTGAAATATGATCTACAACATTCATTAACTGGAAGGAAATTGAAATGACATGCCTTTATACTTTTTAACAGCTGAATCGGAAGTGTGAAGGGTCATTAGAGGATGGCCAAACGCAATCTTATGCAGCGTAACTTCAGAATGTACAAATTGTCCTTTTTAAATCAAGGAATTAATCTTTGGGAAATGGAAACGAACATCACTTGGTTTCGAATATTAGTTATAACCATGCAACAAACTAGAAGAAGATCCATTTTAAATTAAAAGGCTGTGAGAATTTTAATGAATCATAATTTTAAATGGGAAAATTTTATTCTTAACATCTTTTCAGAAGTTGTTCTGCTTAAAAATTATTTCAAAAACCACAACCTGGTGGTAATTTCCTCGGTTTTTTCATTTATTACACATAAATTTGTGGCAGTTAATCCTGAAAATCCCCAGGACGACAATTTCATCCCTTCATCATACACATAAATGGAAATAGATGTCCATCAATGTACTAAAAACAAGATTAATATAGGTCTATCTTTTCAAATACTTAAGATATATTAACATTGATCGAAAATTTTAAAATGCAGCTTTCAAGAGAAATATTCTTTTTAGCAATGCCATCACAAGTTAACTCATTTATCATTCACTGCTGGTGGCAGTTATTAATAAATAAGTGTTGAAAGTTTAAAGTTTAATGCAAACAGTTTAGCTGATGGATTTGAATTCCATGAAATTAAAGTATCCTGTTAATTAACTGTCACAGCTGTGACAAAGCCTTTTAAACTTTCTTTACAATAAATTTAAGTTGCATTTATTTCCTTTCAAATTTAGGCAAGTTATATATATTTTCATAATACAGGTTATTTAAATAATTCAAAGAAATAAAACTTTCTTGACAATATATAATGCAAAATTCTAAAATTACAAATAAGTTGAAATTAGTTTTATGATTTGAATCTTGACTATATAACTATTTTGACAAATATGAAAAATTATTTTTACAGAGATATAAAACAGTTCATAAATATTTCTTCATAATTAAATTTAAAAAATGTGTTAAATGATATTTTGAACTAAATTTAAAAAATAATACATTAGATTGTATAATTTACAAAAGAAAATTTTTTTTTTACTGAAGGCCAGAGGAGCATAGTGAATAACACTTTGACTTCGAAAGCTACGATTTTTTATCGAAATCCGACGAATGAGATCGAAGTGAAAGCTTCAGTGTCTCTGTAAAAATAGTTAAGATACAATACGTCTACAGTTAATAATGTCCTTCCTTGAAATAGAGGGGAAAGAACTTGAGAATCCTCGGAGGAGCTCCTTGGAGAATTCTCAAATGGGAATAGTAGTTCAAAATTGTGGTGTCAAAATGACGGCGTAGGTCGCCAGGGTTTACACCCTACGTTGAATATGCTACATAACTACAGTTATAGTGGCGATTAATCTCAATTCAAAATTCTAAACATTCAAAAACAGCATTAGAAAATGTTCAGCAATCACATTATTAATTAATAATGTCCTAAATAAAAGAACTTGAGAATAGGAGCTCTGTAGTAGTTCAAAATTGTGGTGTCAAAATGACTAGGTCGCCAGGGTTTACACCCTATATGCTACATAACTACAGTTAAGTGGCGATTAATCTCAATTCAAAATTCTAAACATTCAAAAACAGCAATAGAAAATGTTCAAATTAATTTAATTTATAAACTATATTGTTTAAAAAACTAAATATAACAGCAAAGAATCATTATAGATAACCTAAAAGAAAAAATGAAAACGCTTAAAAACCATCGCATGAGATTTAAAATTAAAATTTTGATAATTAATGAAAGGTTTTATAAAGATTGCTTAATGTATTATTGAAAAGAATTGTTTTGTTGTTAATGCAGAGGAAGAATAAATAAATTAAAAGGCATTCGATTAATTGGCATTTACACTGATCAACAAAATTAACTTTATATCTCTTAAATTAATTAGAATGACTGTTTGTTATGAAATATTTTGGTCTGATCTCAAATTTTCACAGCATTTTTTGTGATTCGATTAAAATTAAAAAGTTCATACTGTTGTAAATTGGATAGTTTTATTTAATTTTAATTTATGTATTAATCTATATCAAAATGTAGTTTTTAACGATTTTTCATTATATTTTTGCTGGCGGAACGTTCCTTTTTTATTGTCTAGCAACAGTCAAGCATATTTGGCAAGTGATGAAGTTCGTTAGACTCTTTGCATTATCGTAATAAATGATTTACATTAATTATAATTAATATAAACAATTTTATTACTCGACACGCATGTAACTAAGCGGAAGCGGCTCGCGTAAATCGCGCCGAGTTTATCAAGTTTGCTAGACTGTAAAAAAGGGACGTGCCTCAAGAATATTTGGATTCCATTTTCCGTGATAACGTTTTTCCATTCTTATACATTTTGGTGAAATCACTCACCGTGTTCATGAAGCTTACATAGCTGAGAGTTTTAAGACAGAAATCTCTGTGTGAGATCAGAAAATGTATTTTTAGGGAGATGTTACTTACCAGAGCTCTAAAATTTGAAAGAGTTCTTGAGAAACCTCATTCCAAACTTCACAACTTTTCTATCGCCAAGAAATTCAGTTGAGACCTTTTAAAAGACTTCCCGCAGATTTTTGAACACTGTTCAAACTCTTTCTCAAAGACGTGGTCTTTTCAGAAGCCCTTTATTTGTGAGTTAAAAAATATACCCTCATTTATTTTAATCTCACTGATATTTATATTTATATATATATATATATATATATATATATGAAAAATATATAAATGTATATATAATAAATAAACTCATGAGAGGTTTGTGAAAATTGCAACACTACTTAAAGGAATTGTCATAATTGAATGAAATTTAATACACAGACGAGTATGAGTGACGCCGACCAACGAAATACACATACCAATCGAGTCTCGGGGTAAGAAATAAATAAATGATTAAATGTTCAAAGCAAACAAACAAATTGATGAAGCACAGACGTCTATGAATTGGAGATCGGACTCAGTAGAGGAAGCTTACGGTCCGTCAGCCCTATTCGGACCAGGCGTCTATCATCGCGAGCTGACATCACGGGGTCCACTCCCGGATTTCGAGTTGTCGCTCGTCCGTCCAAAAGACGCATCATTGTGCTGCTGTTACGCTGTACACGAGCGGCTACTGTGGCATGGAGTCAAAGAAGGCCGATTTTGTTCAATGTCTGCCTTAGAGGCAAGAGATTGAGCTAACGTTTACCACTAACCACCGATAACCATACACGTTTGTCTATTTATTCGATCCATGCGCAGAGGGCGCTGCTCAGCAAGCATGCGCTACGGATTTGAAATTCTAATCATTTGAAAAATTTCAGCTCACTTCACGTAAGTCCTTCATGGTGTTGCACACAAACATGAGTTTATATATATATATATGTTTATTTGTATATATATATATATATATATGTTTATTTGTATATATATATATATATAATATGTTCATTTCGAGAACTTAGTGCTGAATTTTGCTGTTGTTGTTGTTGACATATCCTCACAGCCCAGTACCCATCCCACGGATGGAGGGAAGTGGGCAGCTTCTCAGTAGAAATCTGACTTCTTGCCCGGCACCTGTGCACCTGTTCCGAACCGGCGACATATCCGGGGAATACGCAGGCCAAGGAAGAAGCTGTATCTGTCGCGATTACGAGACATGCAAAGAGATTTCAGCAAAGAGTCTAATTTCAGTTAATTTTACAAATAAAATATAGTTTATACAATTTAATGAATTATAATTTTGTGAATTTTTTCTTTTCGAAATAAAAATTATTGTTATTTATGCGTTTTATAAAAAATGATCTTTTGTTATTGTCCGTATAAAAATGATCTTTGTTTTTCCGTATACATGCTTTTTCCGTATAACTAAATATGTACCAATTTTGATAATTATTGAGTGACTTTTGTATATGCAAATATTAAAAAAATTTTTTCCTAAATTTTATGTTTTTAAATAAATTTTTACCTTTAAATATCCATTTCAATTAAAATTTAAAGGAAGTTTTTACTTATTGTACGTAAATTTATTTACGCTGTGATAAAATATTTTCATAAAACGTTTTTTAGTATTTTTTGTTATATATGTCAATATATTGGTGATGTAAAAATAGTAAAAAGTAAATCATATGCTTTACTTGCCAATCACAGGATAATATGTACATTTTACTTATATTTATGAAAAATGGCTATCATTTAACACATTATTATTATATTTTAGCTTTAATTAGGCAATCATGTACGCTTTATTTAGCAAACTATGCAATTTTCCAAAACTGCATAAACTTTTAGGATAAACTTTTAACCACATACACATACACCCATATTTTTTTTCTCAAATAGCAATATAAATATATATGGCTGTGTGCATAATGTGGTGTCTAGGATTTGTTTGACTGCTAATCCAGTAAACAGGTGACGACACATGGCGTTTATGTTTTGGTTGAGAGTCACGTGTTCCTGCCAGTGAACTTTGAACTTGGCGAGCAGAGAGAGGATTGTAAGTAGATGGCTGATGACATTAGTATGGTAATGGAAGTTTTATGTTAATCTAGAATTATTTCGCTAAATTGTGTGTTAACCTTTTTGTAAATATCTTACTGTAAATGGGGTGCAATAAATGTAATGAAAAGAAGCACGCCAGTTTTTTCAAATTCCCTACACACACACCCATAAAAATAGGGTTTTCGCCCAGGACAAAAGTCGTTTAACTGTTACAGCCGATGCGTTTTTGGAAGTAATTTTCGAAGCAAACTAATACAAAAGGCCGCCCTGACTGTAAATCGACACCCATCTTAAGATTGATTTTGGGATAGCCGGCCTAGTGAAGTTGGAATTAATGGTGAAGGAGTTGAAAGCTACTGAGCTAAGTGAATTACTCCTGCCCTGCTTTAATTAAAGGATCTTTCCTGTTTCCAATCAAGAACTGACTTGATTTAAAGTCGCCTTTGTTGCTCATTTTGTGTATTGTGTGAAGAGGTGTATTTTGTTTTTCCATTATCCGATCAAGAGCATTTTCCAGTTCAATTGACTTTAAGATTTTTTCTCTTAAACTGAAACGGATTGAGTAAAAGTAATTATTTTTTTCCATTTTTTGTTTAAATTTAAAAATGTCGCTTTAGAAAGAAAGGTATATACAGTTGCTTGAATACTAATTAGTGAAATATTAGAATAAGTTGCACAATTTTATTATTATTCTGTTTTATTTTGAAATGGAAAGAAAAATGTTTATGTGAGAAAAAGCTACTTGATTTATTTAATTATTTCAATTATATATGTGTAATACACATTTTGATATTTTTAATTCATTCTTAGAAATATTTCTTCAAAAAGCACTATTTACGAATGTTTATTTATTGATTTTAATTTTTGTTCATTATCATTTGCATTAATTTCTGAAATTAGTATCCAATTGGTGAGGGACATTGATTTATTTCTATTGCTTGATTCGAAATATAATTTTAAGGAGATTTAAAAAGGCTTATTTGACGCAAGGTCTTAAGGAAGGTATGAAAATTTCGCGTATGAGGAATTAATAGTAAGTATACAAGAATAGAATTATTGAATTAGAATTAATGATTACAAGGATACTATCCTTAAAAGCGATGACTATGATGGATTTTCTGAGAAATTGTTTAACACAATTATTTATGCGATAAAAGTAGAATAACAGAGAAAAATGCGTTCGAATTGGAAAAAACTTATGAATAACAGCTGAAATCGAAAAACTATAAAACTTCTAGTAAGAATTTAGAAATATGATGCTGAAATTCAATACTGAATAATACACCAGTTATTAGTTCTTTTTTGAGAGACAACTAATCGTTTATCGCTACCAGAAGAAGAATAGGTTTTACAACGTTTGGAACTTTTTTCCTATTAAATATATTAGCTAATTGGTCATGAACCAGATAGAAACATTAACGATTACAATTATGTAAAAAGATTTATTAAGAAACATTTTAAATGAATCACCGAAAACTTTTTCAGTCATTTGCAACACATACGGAAACTCAGAGCAATACTTGGTGATATTTTTTATCATTAATTGTGTACATATTTTCAAAGATGGATCTCCACACTAAAAATAACAACGCTCGATCAACTCAGAGGTTTGATAATCACATATCAAATTTAAAAGCAAGTTCTGTCTGATATTAAGGATTATTATTTAAATGAATTTAGCCATATTATTTCGTCTGTAAATCTCGATAATTATGAAAGTGTAATAAAGGAACATGAAAACATTTTCAAACAACGAACTGAACAGTCTAAATTTCCTAAACAATCCCTACTAAAATTTCGAGAGTAATTCAGCAGGGACCAATAGAGTACTAGAATAAATGAGAGAGGTCCGTATGGGAATTGACTGCCTGGTAGAAGAGGTAAACAAAGTTCATTAAGATGTTACGAAAGTGGAGACAGCAGACATTAAAGATCCCATTGTATTAAATGGGTTGAAAGCTCTTTTTGATTATCATTGAGCAAAACCCAATTAAGCAAAACGAATATTATTTCCACATTTTTGAAAAAAGAATACATCAGTAAAATAATAAAAAACTATTATAACTTTTTTTTTTTAATACAAAGACTATTATATCTTTACTTCTTAAAAATTTTTCCTTTATATTTTTTTATTTTACAAAAATAACAATATTTTCACACATATTCTTATTTATCTACTTACATTTTCCGTTTATTTTGTGTTTTACTATTTACATTTTCCGTTTTATTTGTGATTTATGTCATTATTTCGTTAACCAGGATTACACATGAATGTTTTAATAGAATTATATCTTATTTATAAACTTTTAGATGAATAATAGATTTTGATTTAAAAATGGTTTAAAGCAAGTTTTCTTAAACTAAAATTGCAATAATAAAAATACCAGAAATTCAATTTTTACCAGAAATTCAATTTAAAGGTTTTTTTATGTAGAAAGAAACTATCAAAACTAAAAGAACTTCAGAAATAAAAGTATTTAAGCGTCGAAATAAATTTATTTGACATCGATTTAAAGTCGGTTACTATTGCCCAAAGGCATACGGATCTTCTAACCAAAGTTACTACAAAATTTTTCGCTAAATACAAAAAAAAATATAACTTTTCCAATTTAGAAAGCGAAATAAAAATGTGACTTTGAAACTAACTTAAAACATGATTCAGAAACCTGCCCAGCACTTTTTTTATCATAATATAATCATTATTAATATTTTGAAAATACAGTAAAAATACACAGTAGAAAGAAGTTGCTTTCTTCAAGTAATGTAATACAGAGAATTTACTTTCTTCAAAATGACAACATACGGAGAAGTTTCTTTCTTCGAAACAAAATACATAATATAAAAATCAAGTTAAGAAACCTTGCAATAATAAAATCTTGCAATAAGTTTTACATTCATAAATTCTTCTTCTTCTTTTCATAATAAATTTAATTGCATCTCTTGTGTTAACTATTATTGATAGTCATGAGCTAGTAGTTCGTTGAAAATTCTTTCTTTTTAAATTTTAGGTATTTTAATCGTATTTCAAATGATTTCTTGTATTTTCTTCTTTACATTGACATATTATTGGGCCTAAAAGTAAAACCAATTTTCAATTTAAATTTCCCGGCATATGGAATTTCAAATTTTTTTTTTTTTTTTTACGTTGTTGGCACTGTCCTTGACATTTATGCAAATTTTCACTTCAAAATATTCATTAGTGTTTGAGTTACGCTTGGTTTGTTGGAAACGACGATTCCGATGCTATTCTGATTCCGGCAATTTTTGAAATGTCTGAATTAATTGAGCAAAGATCTTGCATTAAATTTTGTTTGCGGAATGAATATTCGTGTGCAGTAACGCATAGAATGTTGCAAAAAGCATTCTGTAGGCATGTTGACTGTTTTCTTCGATTACCGTGGTGTGGTGAATTATGAATTCCTTCCGCCGGGCCAAACTGTCATAAAGGAATATTATTTGAGTATTATGCGTCATTTGCAAGAAGCTATTCGCAAAAAGAGGCCACCTTTATGGAAAGATAACTCTTGTTTTGTGCATCATACTAATGCACCAGCTCACGCCGCATTGATTTTTCGTGACTTTTTCGGCAAAAAATGAAACCCATATCGTTCCACAACCACCGTATTCACTTGATTCATTACCGTGCGATTTCTGGCTATTCCCTGAACTCAAAAGATCACTCCGGGGACACAGTTATGGATCGTTTGAATAGATTCAGCGTGAATCGGCGCGCGTTTTGAAGGCCATCCCGATGAATGACTTTTTAGCATGCATTGGGGGAATGGAAAATCTTTGACATAAGTTCATTGTGTTCGGAGGGGATTACTTTGAAGGCGATGAAATAAATTTGGAAGAATATACAAAAGTTTTTGAAAAAAAATGGTCTTACTTTTTTGGGCACCGGAGTACACTTGATGTATTAAAATTTCTTTTCTGGTAACTGTCAAATACTCCTGTAGCTATTTAATACTTGGTTTATGAAAATAAATCTTCATAATCTTTGTTTTCACTAATATAACACTTTTTATATCATTTTTTTAAATCTGGGTTTTAAGGTATATAAATATTTATCTTAAATTGAATTTAATTTCTAAGTCTATTGATTATTTTTCTGTTGTTATTTTTTAATATTTGTCTACTAATATATTATCCTAAATCCAGTAGGTAAAAAGTAATCCATTCTATTTTTATAATTTTTATGTAGCAATTTTTTATATTTCGTAAGGCATCTAATAGTGATCTAGAATCAGTAACTATTATAGTCGTATCTAAGTTGTTGTTTAATAATGTAATCCACTGCTGCCTCAAATTGCAAATAATTCTGCAATGAATACCGTTACATAATCACTTGTTCTTCCAATGTCCTTGATCCCTTCTAATGTCCTGAATCCCTTTCTCAAATAATGCAAATGCATAACCTGTTTTATTATCCTTTTCGGAACTACCTGTAAAAATATTTAATTCATAATTTTCAGGAAACTAATACCACACACTATTTATTTATCCCAAGGTGGTTGTAATATTTTTATTTCTGTTTCTTCATATGCAACAATTGATTTTTCTAATTGAAATTCTTGTTTCTGAGCTTTTAAGTTGTAAATCTTAATTATATTCTTTAATTTAATATCTAATGGTTCTACTTCTGAAAGAATCTGTAGAGAATTCGAGGATATTATTTATATAGCTTTAATATTTATGAGCAGAACTCTTTGCAGTTGTGTTAATTTTACATTTTGTTTGATGGTGACTTTACACCAGATTTAAAATCCATATTTAACGATTTTCCAACAACAGTTTCATAAATCTCTTTTTTAGCTATTAATGCAATTAATTAAATTTTGCAGTAATTTATTTATTTTGTCATTTATATAGTTTAAGTGCAGAATACACTTAAATTTATCAATTGTAGTGTCTAGATATTTCACTTCTTCTGAATAGGATAATTTATTATTTCCAATTTTTTACAAGCGGATATATTTCTTTAAAAGAAACTATAGTAAATGTACTTTTTCCATCGTTTATTTCTATTCATTTTCATAAATGCAATTGTTTATCAAGTGTAAAGAATTTTGACTATTTTTTAAGACAATAAGATGCTCTAACTTTAATTAATAAAGTTACACTGTCAGCGAAATGCTATATAAGAACATATTCTACTATTTCCTGTTCTAGTATATTATTAATATAAATATTCCATAATATTAAGCCCATACATGAAACTTGAGGAATACTTTGTTAAAATAAAAAACAATAAATACTATAAATCTATTATTTAAAAAAAAATAATGTATATATATATATATTATATTTTTAAACAAAATAGAATTTAAAGTTTGCTTATTTTTATTTTTAATATCTTCGAGAAAAATAGAATTGAAAGCATTAGAAATATGAAAATGAAAACAGGCATGTTATTTTCTTCTCATCATCAGCGTTATCTAATATTTTCTAAAGCTGAAATTGTAGATCTATATTTTTAAAACTCAAACTGAAATTTTGAGATATTTTGAGACCCTTTCTGCTGTAATTCTATCACATAATTTTCCCCAAGTAGGCAATAAGCAAATTGGTCTATAATCTGAACGTTTATTTATTTTTTTTTTTTTTGAAAAAAGTACCACTTGGAAATTTTCCACGCGCATTTAAATTTTTCCATTTTTTAAAAATATATTATTCAGAAAAGCTGTAAAACACTTTTTGTTTGCTAGGTGCATTTATTTTAATATCTCTCTTGGAAGTTTATCCCCTCCTGGAGCTCTTTAAGGTTTTATTTTATGAATTGCAATTTCAACTACATTTCTATTTAATTCTTCAAATGTTCTTGCACGCATAGTTCTTGTTAATCTTTAAAAGTGAAATAAAACTTTAAAATTTCTTGGATTTTTTTGACTCTGACATTGCGTTAACACTTTTCGTAACAGGTTTGAATATTTTTTTTTTTTCTCATGTTAAAACTTTTACAATTATTCTTAGTGTATATATTATTTATAAAAAAATTTCTAGCTTTTTCTTTTATCACGTAATATCTTTGCCTTTTTAAATTCTATCCTCATCTTCGTTTTTCTTTCTGATATAATCTTCTTATAGTCCGAAATGAGGGTTTTTAATGATCTTAATTGCAGTGTCCAAAAATCACGTTTCTTCATTTAGTAACTTTATTTTTTTTTTTTGCCATTTGTTGAACCAATGTTTATTTGAAATATTTCTTTCTGTAACTCTTGTTTATATATATATATTCCAAGTTAACATGATCCAATTTGTCTAATATTTCGGATTGATTTTTGTAATCTTTTAGTCAAATTGACTTTTACTTCCATCATTATTATTTATCAAATTGGTATTTATTTTTAAAATTTCTTCTAAATTCAATATTAATTTAATTGTGGTCACTGTTTGAAATGTCAACAATCATTGAAATTTAAAAATATTATCAATATTTTTTTGATAATACCAGATATACCCAGATTTCTTCCCTAGTTGAGTTGTAAATTGGAGAAAAGACGGATTGTTAGTGTTCTTCAAATACAAGTCATTGAGTTTTTTTGTCCTTGGATATCGTGATCTCTTTGACCCCATAGAGTAACTTAGTATCTTAACTTAACTCTTTGATAGAGTAGAGTCTCTTTGACCCCATAGAGTAAAATCTCCGCAAATAAGAATTTGACTATCGTATTATTTCAAAATGAAAATTCTCAATATTTATGAGTTAGAGATCCTCTTTCGGAAGACAATAAATAGAAATCAAAAAAAAATATTCCCTCTTATTTTTAACTCGTTAATAACAATCGTTTGATTTTCGTAAATTGATAAAGCTTCTGTTGATTGTTAAATTACTATTGCCAATTTTTTGGCTATTATAAAAACAATTTTTATATGAAACAGGAACATTAATAATTCTATTATTGTATCAATATGGTTCATTCTGTGTAAAAGAAATAAATTTTTTTTTATTTACTATTGTTTGATTTCATTGTGCCACAGCAGCAATCTTAAATTTGTGTTTTTATAATATTGGTTGTTGCAATATTTTCCATATTAAGTTATATTCATTAGTGAATTTACTTCCTTTTCCAGGATATTTATTACTTGTGAATGTGTAATTAATATCATTTTTAGTTTTGAGTTACATATTTTGAAAATTGCAATTAAAACAATTAGCTAATTTTCTGCAATTTTTCCAGTTATGTTCAAATTGTCTTCATAATTTGTACATATTTCTTAATTATTCTTACAATATTTTGACATGTGAATAAATGTGCCCATTTAAAACATGCTAATAGTTTTAGATATCCTTAACTGTGACGAATTCCCATCGCAATATAATTTTACTTCAGATTAATATTCTCTTAAATACGTTATAATCTAATTCAATGATATAATTTTTTTTTATCCTTTAAATTGTGTGTTTTTTCTTTGTACTTTCTATTTCGTCTTCATTTTCTTTGTGTGAATTTTCTTAATTGCTTTTAATTGCTTCTTCATTTGTGTTAATTGAGGTATTTTTAACAAAGATTGTTGATTTCCTAGTTAGAAATAATAAAACCCTTTTCAATGTGCCATTGTTGTAATCTCATTTAATAGTTTCTTCCCATTCCAAAGTTTAGATGCTCAATTCCACAGCTTGAAATATTCTAACTTTCTGTAAACAGACAATAATTTTAGTTACATCAAAAGTTTTCTGTAATTTTTCTTAGTGCATTGGGATATTTTAACTTCATCCATTGGTTTCACAGTGATCACAAATGTTTTCTTTGACGACTAATACTTTTATGCCTTCGGGTTGTTTTTCGTAGCTATTTCAGCATAAAAATGCTTCTTATCAACTATTGTTTCAAGTTACGGCTTAGCTCCTGTTTTTGCAGCAATTTGTTTTCCTTGGTGATGGATTATTTTCGTGAGATCTGTTTCCCTAAATGTTTTCTTTTTTTTTTTAGATTTTTGTGTCATCGATTTGGTGATAAAGCAGTTTGTTTCAGCCATTTTTGCGAGTTCTGTTTCTATATCTATGAAAAGAGAGGATTTATTTTTAGATGATTATTTATTTTTCATCATTTGAAAGAAATTATTATTTTTAATCCTTTTAAAATTATTTTAATGCAATAATTTTAATTTTTGCTTTGGGCAGATGTGATCCAGTGGAGAGTTTTCAGAGTAAAACAGAGAGAACGAGAATTAAAAAAAAAAAGATTTAAGAAATTGCAATATGCTGACAGGTAATAAACTCTGGATCGTTGTCACCTGTCGAAAAAACAAAACGCTACAAAAAACTTTCTTTCGGCCCCCTCTCTTGATTAAAAATTAAAAGAATTAACACCGAGGTTAAATAGATCCAACCAGGATCTATTTAACATAAAAAGCATCTTCAGTAAGCTAAAAAAAAAAAAAAATTTTAAATATCCGAATTCATTCGTATAATTAATTAATTTCTCAGATGGTAGAATTTGATAAATTAATAGAATTTGATAAATTAATAGAATTTCATAAATTAATAGAAGTTGATAAATTAATAAAATTTCATAAATTTATAGAATTTCATAAATTAATAAAATTTCATAAATTAATAGAATTTCATAAGATAATAGAATTTTATATAAAAGACGATTCTTTGAATCTCATAAAAATTTATGCTTTTATTTATTCATTTATATTTAAAAAAGTTTTTATAGAGAACATAATATTGCTATTACTTACAAATAAATTAAAATATCCATTTAATCATATATGTATTATCTACACAATGTAATACAGTGTAGAATAATACTTTGTACGTGTAATATTTGCTACTAAAGAGAAATAATTGCTAATGAAAATTTTGAATCTGTGAAGTTTGAGAACAAAATTTGTTTTGATAGTTGTTGTTTACAATAGGTTTCCAGCAATAAAACTATAAACTTCACATTACGAATCCTGCATCATGTTTTCATGCGTATAATATGTTTCAAAAGAGTGATAGGCTTATATCCTATGATCCATAAGTCGGTATATCCGTAATGCTCTCAAAATGGTAGGCCAAAGTGAAAAAAATATAAGCAGAAATTTGTAAGGAACGCTTTAAAAAGTATTGAGAAAATTATCCGATCATGTTGAAGTTTCATACCGAACTTGCTAACGCTTTGTAAAGAAACTGAAATTTCATGCCTACACCATGGATGTTGTAGAAAAATTGAAAAAAAACAACAACAACCAACTGCTAACATTTAAAAGTTACACTACAGCGAATGGCGCAGAAAATTGCGTTTTGTCTCTGAGTTAATTTATGTAAGCAAGAGAATGGTTTCTTGTTTGAGAATTTTCTGATATTGAGTTTTTAGGATATGAATTGCACTTTATACTCTTGTAATGTGTTTTCACTTATTAAAAAAGTTATTTTTAAGCTCCTTATTGTACCAACTTTTATTATCATATTATATTATCATCATTTACGGATCAATCATTCTTGAGTTGGATTGACAAATGTAGCATTTCGTGATGTTTTTAATTTAGACAAAATCTAAGATGAGCCTATACGCATTAATACCAATAGCGTTAAATGCGTATTGCCTGCTTTTTGCAAGATAACATGCATTAATTTCACTTACGTTACTTTAACTCCAACGTTTTCTCCTTAATGTACACTTTTCATTTCCCAAATTTGAAAAGTTGTTGAAGCGTGCAGTACTTAATAATTCTAACAACTAATGGGGAACGGAAATTACTTAAGGAAGATTCCCGACCATTTTCAATATGCTCATTTCCCATTCCTTATAATGAGCACTCACATCTGAAATATCTGTTTTAGATATAATTTAGAATAGTCATTATTTATATATGTTAATAACAAGCGTTTAGATGGACCAGAGTATTTAAATGTATTTTGAATACTCTCTTAAATGTGTTTGAAGTTGTTTATTTCCAACAATCTTTAAATAAATAGATGCTATCACTTCTGAATAATTTATAAGGTCTTTATTTTTGAGTGGTTTAATTATTTGATTTCATTTCATACATTTGTATTTCACCAATGATTTTAATAACAGCAAGTCGTACGAAATTCAGTATTGAATTAATTAATATTAAAAAATAATGTGCTATTCTAACAATATATTAAGAAGTTTTTATAAAATTCAATACTTGTTTATTTAAAATTTTAAGTTTCTATTATAACTTTGAAGAATAAAGAGATTATTTTATACGGCAGCAATTTCTTGTTTGAGGATTTACTGATATTCTGGTTTTAGAATATCAATTGCACTATAAACTCTTGTAATGAAAAGTACGTGCTTTCAATTTTTAAAAAGTTATTATTGAATTCCTTAATGTACCGACTTTTGTATCATATTATACACTGAAGTGACAAAAGTCATGGGATACCTCTTAATATCGTGTCGGCCTTCCTTTCACCCGGCGAAGTGCAGCAACTCGACGTGGCATGGACTCAACAAGTCGTTGGAAGCAGAAGAAGACAAGTCGTCGTCTTCTGCAGGAATATTGAGCCATGCTGTCTCGATAGACGTCCATAATTGTGAAAGCGTTGATGGTGCAGGATTTTGGGCACGAACAGACGTTTCGATGATGTCCCATAAATTCTCGATGGGATTCATGTCGGGCGATCTAGGTGGCCAGATCATTCGTTGGAATTGTCCAGAATGTTCTTCCAACCAATCGTGAACAGTTGGGGCCCGGTGATATGGCGCATTGTCATCCATAAAAATCCATCGTTGTTTGGGTACATGAAGTCCATGAATGGCTGCAAGTGATCTCCAAGTAGCTGAACATAAGCATTTCCAGTCAATGTTCGGTCCAGTCGCACCAGAGGACCAAGTCCATGCCATGAAAAAACAGCCCATACCATTACGGAGCCACCACCAGCTTGAACAGTGCCTTGCTGACAGTTTGGGTCCATGGCTTCGTGGGTCTGTGCCACACTCCGAACCCTACCATCAGCTCTTACCAACTGAAATCGTGACTCATCGGACCAGGCCACGGTTTTCCATTCATCTAGGGACCAACCGATATGCTCACGTGCCCACGAGAGTCGCTGCAAGCGATGTCGTTCTGTCAGTAAAGGCACTCGAGTCGGTCTTCTGCTGGAATAGCCCAAGAAAGCCAAATTTCTCCGCACAGTTCTAACAGACAAGTCCCTTGTACGTCCCCACATTGATTTCTGCGGTTATTTGACGCAGTGTTGCTTGCCTGTTAGAATTTACGACTCTTTGCAGACGTCGCCGGTCTCGGTCGTTAAGTGCAGGCGGTCGACCACTGCGCTGTCCATGGTGGTATGTTATGCCTGAAATTTCATACTCTCGGCACACTCTTGACACAGTGGATCTGGAATGTTGAATTCCCTAACGATTTCCGAAATGGCATGACCCATGCGTCTAGCTCCAACTAACATTCCGCGTTCAAATTCTGTTAATTCCCGTCGTGCGGTCATTATCACGTCAAAACCTCTTCACATGAATAACTTGAACAGAAATGAAAGCTCTGCGAAAGCACTGCGCATTTATACCTGTTCTACGCGATGCTACTGCCATCTGAAAATTTGCATATTGCTATCCCATGACTTTTGTCACTTCAGTGTATTATGAACTATCAAATATATATGGATGACTCATTCTTGGGTTAGATTGACGAACATGTAAGCATTTCATGAAGTTTTAATTTTTGCAAAATCTAAGATGAGTTTATACGCATTAACGCTAATAGTACTAAATGTGTATTGCCAGCTTCTGTGAGATAGTAGAAGCTCCGAAAGTTGAAAGATAACCTGGCATATAGTTATTGTCTCAAATTCAAGTGCGCCCTGGCAAATGTTTCCATGTCAACAGTTACCCTGTCATATTGTTAGCGTTTCAAATGAAGAGCTGCCCTGGTATAAATTTTTTTGATTGTTTCTGAGACTACCACGGCGCGTGTTTTGACTATATAGTCTGGTGAAAAGGGGCAACAGTCTTTATATTCTGAAACTTTGTATAACTTCTGTTTTAATTAAAATTACAGATAAATTATTTTTAAAACATTTTTTTTTCATCAAGGCGATATCTTCCTAAAACCTTTATTCATCATAACTGACTTATTTTGTATCACAACCGTAGAAAAGAAAGAAAATGTTAATTTGAAAAAATATATTTAAATGAAGAGTATAGTTGCAATAATGCTCCTGCATCTTTTTTGAGCGCGTTGTTTAAGCAGAAACGATATAGAAAAGTATTTCTTCCATTGGATCAACTGAACTTCATCACGAGATTTTGTCGCATTAAAAGAATTAAGCAAACATCACAGTTTTGTTTATTACATTTGTGCAGGTTAAAATAATTATTCATAATTTTATTTATATTTAAAATAAAAAGCGTTTCTAGGTTGTTTTTTTACTTATTGCTATTTTTAATTTTGAGTGAATTATGAAGTTATTTTACGTTTTTGGAATGAGGGACTTAATGTAGAATCTTCAATATGTATTTGAAGTAAATAAAATATTAACGCTTAATTTTATGTTATTTTTGTGTTAAATAACTATGGATATTAATACATTTACGTTGAACTGAAATTAAAAAAAAAAAATTAGTTTTTTGTTTTTACATTAATTACTTAAAGGTCTGAAAGGATTTTAAGGAATGGTAATGTAGGGGATTTTCTACTTACACTACACCGTAAAAGAAAGTACACCGCAAATGAGATGCATATTTAATCTCAAAATATCAAAGGTTATTTAAACGTACACAGGCCGTCTAGTAGAATTACGAGCAAACGTCATTGATATTTTCTTCTTGCTTCCACCATTAAACCACAGTAACGGAATTAGTTATGTACTTACTCCAATTTTCATAAATTCTTGGCCAACTAGAAATTTTGTCGTTGTTGCTTGAGAGACCCTTTGTATTTTCTTCATAAATAGAAATGACGATATGTTTAATTTATAGAAGAGTAGAATTAAAATGCAGAAGCTATGAAATAAACTGTTGAAAATTATGGTTTTCATATTTCACGATTTATTTAAATCTTAATGTAGTAGAAACATTTTTAAAATCTGGCAAGTAATATATTCGCGGAAAACTTTTAAGACAGTTAAGAATATCTTAATTAAGAAGATGTTTATATGTTTTCCATAAAATCTCTTATCTTTATAAAGGGTTATTACATTACAAAGAAAGGCAGAAATTATTTCTTTACCACTGAAAATAAATCTTTCATTTACCTTAAAAGTTAAAAGTTGCAGGTGAGATTAGAATATTAAGTAATGGTAGAAGCATGCTTTATGCAATATATAAACATTTCCCAAATGATGCATTTTTTTGTATTTTCCATATTGCAGATTTTTATAGGAAAACACTTTTGATGCAATGAATATTAATACGTAGTGTTAAACTTTTATCTAAAATGTGATTACTGATGTAAAAAAAATAAGCATTGCTTGTAAGTAATATCTTTTACCAGGATAAAATATTTTTAAGCAGTTATATATTAAAGAGACGAACATCAAGAATTTGAATAATCGGAAGCATATGAAATATATCTGACTAAATAAATAACTTATTACTTTTACAATAAGTTTAATATAGTTACAATTTAAGAGAGATTTTTGAACAAATTTATCAGGACATTTTTTAGATTTAGTTATACCATAAAAATTTTATTCAACAAAATAGTTTGGCTGTTATAATAAAAACACAGTCCAAAAATAATGTTGTACAATTAAATATAATTCCTCTTTTTTACAATAACTAAATTATGATATATATATATATATATATAAAAAGTACTGTTTTATGTATTCCCAACGAAAATATTTAATATTAAACTTTGTATAATTTATATAATCTCTAAAATGCCCATCTTACTACTTATGTTTATTTAAAGAAGCATGTCAAACTAACAGATGCAGTGGGAAAAATTAAAGGTATTATGATGGAAAGCAAAAATTGTTATTATGTTATTGCGTATAGAATAACAGGCATTTTAAAAGATATATTTCTTTAATTTCTTTTCTTAATCTGTTGGTAATTAATTTTACTATATGGTATTAAAACTTCATTAAATACTTCATTATAATATTTTTTTACCTTTAAAAGTATTTAGTAAAAATACCTACAAATGCAATATTTATGTCATGAGTGATCATAAAGTAAAATTCCGATGAAGAAGGCAGACAGGAAATTAACTTCTGATAGACGGAAGATTATCATATTTTAATTAAAAGCAATTAAATAAATTTTATCAGGTACTGCCCCCTTTAGTTAATTATCGTGCATTGGTTTGGAACCCATGTCGCCTAAGAGGGAATAGAACAAGGACTAACAGGAAAAATAAACATTTCCTTTGGGATATTTCGTAAACAACTTGAAATGTTAGGTTATATTAATCATACGTTCATTGTGCTTGAGAGATATGTGTCATTGGCTTTCAGTTTATTATAAACAATTTTTTAAGACATTTAAAGTATGTATTATTGTTCATTATTTTTTAAAAAAAGTTTATAAAATATTATTTAGTAAATTTTTTATCAGTTCTGATACAAATAAATGATAATAATTTTGATTGCAATTGTCTTTTATTTTCAGGTGTTAGTAATTTTTTAATTTAAAAAAAGTAGTATTACTAATTAATATGTTTTCGCATGTGTATTGAAAAAAAGTATTTTCTTAAAACAGATTTTTTTCTTCAAAATTTTTAGATTGCTAGAAATATTTTTGTTCCACTACACTTATTTTTTAGAATAAATGATAATTAAAATCTAAATAAAATTATGAATGGTCTTCACACAATTACAATAATAATATCATTAAATGATCACATAATAATAATAACAACAATGAATCAAATTTTGTTCATGTTAAATTTACAGTCTTATAAGAAATGTTCATAATACATTTACACGCAATTGATGTAAGTATTTCACATGTATCAAAATCGAATATGTTGTCATCATTACGATGCTATAGTTTTAATTTGGAAGAATTGTAGATTAAATAGTTATTTTTTAAAATAAGACAATTTTAACATTAAGCATGATTTACGCTTAAATAATGACATTTTGCACAAAATTCCAAGATGTGAGGTAAAAATCGGATCTAAGGAAAAAATTAAATAAATAGATTTTAATATGAAATGAGTTCATCTCTAGCTGGCAATAACACACCATCTTATCTTGCTACCAATTAAGTTGTCCAACTTCTGAATTAGACGTAAAGGCCATACATTATTCCTACTCATTTAATGACGTCAGAATTGAATTTTAATTGGTCATTTGTATCCCAAAGTTCCTCTATATGATTAAGTTACAGAGATCGAGCTCATCATAATATCGATTCCTAACATTGGACATCAATAGATCGAGCTCAATAATACCGAGCATTATTATTCATTCTTTTCTAATAGAATGTAAAAACGACTCCCAATGTCGTACACCAATCATAGTTCTTCCAAGTAATTCAATGTCACTACCGAGAAAAAAAAAAACATGATTCCATCTCTTCTTCAACTGTGTTCTCAATCATGTTAGAGTAGTATTAACTAGTTCTTTACTCTCTCTCCAGATAAGTATACGACTTTGATTTATCTGTGACCATTGTTGTCTGATGCGGGTAATTACTCTCTTCCCAAAATAAAAGAGGTACTTCTCTGATATCGGTTAAGAGAGGCACACACAAAAGGGTCACCTTGAAATGTGTCATTGATTATGGAGTCGTCTTCCCAACACATTAGTAAATATCCTCCACCCTTTTATAGAAAAATGCACTGAAGCAGTTTCCTCTTCATTCGATCAGAAAGAAAAAGATCTTCTGAAGAAGGTACAATGCATTGCCTTAGAATGGATGCCCTCGAAATATATTTATATTAGAACAAACCCCAGACTCTTTGGACTACACTGCGATCTTTAGCAGCATCCGCCTGCGCGAAACTCCTGACCATACCATAACCTTTTAGGAAATAAAATAAATGATCTTACTTAAACAAGATCTTTGCATCAAAAAATTAAGAATGACAAGTATTAATAAAAATTACGTAAGTTAAAAAAAGGTGAAATATTCGAGTGCAACATTATAGAAGACGTCGTGTAAAATGGAAAAATATTAAAAAAAAATTGTGATGTGCAATGTTATTTTTATAAGAGTTTATATAGAGCACAGCATGGTTATTTATACACATCATATCTTTTATCTTTATTTTAATTCTTTGAATAGCGAACGTTAAAAAGTTGTTGTAGTGAAGTCCAGTATAATTGGATGAAAGTCTAGCCAAATATTAGAAAATAATTAAATGAATAAGGACATTTAGACAATTCTACTCTTTATACATAAGTTATATTACAATAAATTTAAAAACGATACACACGATTTTACACACATATGATATTTCAATAGGAAGTAACATAAGCCAACTCTCTTCTATTCTTTCTAAGCATTTAATAAATGAATTATCAAAGACTATATAAATATATTACGAACTGTTTCGGCTCCTACATTTTAAATCGGTTGCAGCAGTTACTCGTGCTATTTCGATATATTAATTATCTAAGTGATAAAATATGATAAGGAAAAAGTCCATTTTATAGTTAAATGCAATCCTAAAAAATACATTATTCATTGAAAACTGCAAATGTATTATTTATTTTTTATATATTGCTATTTTAAGGAATCTGAATAAAATTTTTGATTCATGAGTTCACATTGAATACGATTAATAAATTGAAAAAATGATTTTTAACAAAAAACTGATCAATTGGAATGTGCTTCTGTCAGATTTTGATTGAAAACCATTAAGTATAATTTATACATTTGCATCAGTTGGATCTCATATGAAACAAGTATATCTAAGCATCCCACAGCATAACACTAACATTTTAAAAATAAACATAAAATAACATTGATTGGTTTAAATTTTAGCATAATAATACTTAGATATATTTGATGTAAAACACATTGGGTTTTTTGTGGTGTGTGTCTACTTTAGGCTCTTACCAATATTCTGTTTTCACAAAAGGCGATGCTTTATATTTATAAAAGGGATATTCAATAGATGGGTAATCTACAACTTCTTTATTTTTGATTCAACATGTGATATTTCATTTTTTTCCACAGTTATTGCGAAAATATTTTCTAGTGTACTGAAAATTTTTGATGTACGAAGAAAGATAACTTTCAGGATATACGGGGAACATTACGAGAACGGGGAACAAGGATTACGAGAAGAGGATGATGAATTGCAAAGGATTAGTAGAAGATTTGAAAGTGATGTTATAACATATATCATGCGGCAGCTGAATAATTTTCTAAAAATTCTCTCCGTTTTAGCATTGTAAAACTTTTTTTATATATATAGTGGAAAAAAAAAGTTTTATATTAGAGGCCCATTACGTTGAAAGTTTTTTTCTTCAAATAATTTATTTATGTTTTTATTTCAACATTTAGGAAATTAAAAATTTAAACTTTTGAAAAAATGAGTTGATTTTCAAAATTTTTTAAATGAATTCCTACATTCTTTGTTTTGAATTTTCATAAATTAATGAATTTTCATTTTTTTTTTTTAATTAAAAAAATATTCCAAAATGCATTAAAAATCATTATATCATTATCATTACATCATTATATATAATCTTAATAATGCAAATAAATATTAAACTTTAGAAAAGAGGTATGTTTTAGAAAAAAAGTTGGAAATTGTTATATTTGATTTTCTGCTATTTTTCTTACTAAGAAATAATGAGTTTCAAATTTATTTGTTGGAGCTCAAAAAAGATTACCTTTAAAAATTAAAATAGCTATGTGTTCCTTAAAATAAGTTCAACATTAATCCAACAAAATTCAACATAAATTCAACAATCATTTGCAATTATGATTTCTATCATTACCGAGAGAGATAAACAGTTGTTTTAGACATCTTGCATTTCGTTCTTAGATAGTAGGCAGAATTCGAAAACGTACTATACAACAAAACAAAGGAAACATTTTGTTTTACTTCTGGGGAAGGTACCAAATCAATAAGTGCTTTGTCAATATTTAGTTCGGTAGAAAAAGACAATCTGATATTGCATTCTTGAAATCGAAGTGCGTGGAATGTCTTTTCGGTAATGTGCAACAAAGCAGCTGCTATTATTTTTGCATTCTTCTAAAACTGGTATTTTTTACGCATAAAAAGAACCCACAGCAAGAATGTAGAATTTAGTATAACTAGAATAAGAAAAAGTTAAAAAAAAATAAATGACTGTAATATGGGACATTTAATACATCATATTTTTTTAAATAATTATTATGTATTTTTATTTTTTTTATAAAGCATTTCTGTTTTGTATTTACATGCGCACGCGAATCTAGAGAAAGAATGTAGAATTTAATATAAATAAGATAACAAAAAAAGTTTATAAAAAAAATAAATAACTGTTATATAGGACATTTAATATATTAAAAATATTTTATTTAAATAAATACTATACTTTTTTTTTTTAACATTCATAAATACTGATAACTTTTAATTTAAACGAGCATCCTATAATTTTAAAAATACTACTAATAATAATATTTAAATGAATATTATTAATAGTTTTAATAATTTATAAAAAATATTTTATTTATTTCATTTCTTTTAATTCCCTAAATTAAATTCCTCTTAAATACTGATAACTTTTAATTTAAAAGAGCATTCTATATTTTTAAAATACTACTAATAATAAATGAATATTATTAATAGTTTTAATAATTTTAAAAAATATTTTATTTATTTCATTTCTTTTTTAATTCCCTAAATTAAATTCCTCTTAAATACTGATAACTTTTAATTTAAAAGAGCATTCTATAATTTTAAAAATACTACTAATAATAATATTTAACTGAATATTATTAATAGTTTTTAATAATTTTAAAAATATTTTATTTATTTCGTTTCTTTTAATTCCTAAATTAAATTCCTCTTAAATACTGATAACTTTTAATTTAAAAGAGCATTCTATAATTTTAAAAATACTACTAATAATAATATTTAAATGAATATTATTAATAGTTTTAATAATTTTAAAAAATATTTTATTTATTTCATTTTCTTTTAATTCCCTAAATTAAATTCCTCTTAAAGTTTGATAATAATGATTAAAGTTTCATAAAGATTTGCAATCTATTACTGTATTACTACTACTAATATTATTTAAATGAATATTATTAATAGTTTTAATAATTTTAAAAAAATATTTTATTTATTTTATTTCTTTTAATTCCCCTAAATTAAATTCCTCTTAAAGTTTGATAATAATGATTAAAGTTTTCATAAAGATTTGCAATCTATTACTGTATTACTACTAATAATAATATTTAAATGAATATTATTAATAGTTTTAATAATTTAAAAAATATTTTATTTATTTCATTTCTTTTAATTCCCTAAATTAAATTCCTCTTAAAGTTTGATAATAATGATTAAAGTTTTCATAAAGATTTGCAATCTATTATTGTATTACTACTACTAATAATATTTAAATGAATATTATTAATAGTTTTAATAATTTTAAAAAAATATTTTATTTATTTCATTTCTTTTTAATTCCCTAATATAAATTCCTCTTAAAGTTTGATAATAATGATTCAAGTTTTCATAAAGATTTGCAATCTATTACTGTATTACTACTAATAATAATATTTAAATGAATATTATTAATAGTTTTAATAATTTTAAAAAATATTTTATTTATTTCATTTCTTTTAATTCCCTAAATTAAATTCCTCTTAAAGTTTCATAATAATGATTAAAGTTTTCATAAAGATTTGCGATTTATTACTGTAATTATTTACATGAACAATTTAACGAAAAAAAGAAAAAATAAATTAAAAGCAGTTTACTTTTGAAACTTAAATTTTTTAAATAATAGTTAACACGAACATAAATAAAAAACACCACTATAGCCTCTAATTAAACAAATATTTAATTTTCCTCCATTTAAAAGTTATAATTTTTGTTGTTGTTTTTTTTTACTTTTTCTTTCTTTTATGGTCTTAATTTCCTTCTTCCTGGATGAATACTGAAAGTGCATGTTCGTTTCACATGACGTTCAAAAACAATTCAACGAAACTGCTTTGTGAATATAATCAATAGTACACTTAAATTTTCATCTAGTTAAATCATATTCATTAAATTTCAATAGCCAGCTCTTGATTAGTAATGCGTATCAAAACTTTAACGAATTTATTTAAAATAGATTTACGATTTAACCATATTTAGAAATTAGAATTTGTTGTCGTTTAAATCAAATGCTTCAGTTTACTATAGGAATATAATTATACCTATTCCATAAGAGTTAATTATTAAGATGCTGTTGCATAGGGTGTCTCAGAAAACTCAAGCAATCCAAACCTGCTTAAAGTAACTAGACGTACTATACGTACGATACTTATACTTCCTTAAGTATTCCTTCTGATTTCCAACGGCTAGACCTCTTTTAGTCTGTCTTTCAGCCTCCAGCTTCTAGGATATAACCGGAAAGCATTTGGTGTGTGAATAGGTTATGTGTCATAAATTAAGTTTCCTTACTTTGTCAAATAGAATCGTTCGATTGAAATCTATTCTAAAAATATTTAACCTATTCAATAGATCGTGAACTATGCAATGCTCAATCGTGAATTCACATTATTTCTTCCTTTGTGGCTTTCCTACTTTCTTTTCCTTTCTTCTATGTGCCTCTTGAGATACAAATACTCGGATTTTCGGATATAGATTCGGAAATTTTTAAAATATTTTATCAGGTATGCGGAATGTATTTTGTATGCAAAATTTTTCTCTTTTTCTTAAAAAAAATGAGCATTACAGAGTTAAATGAAGACATTAATTTTTTTCTATTGGATCATTTCTAAAATTAAAAGAAATGTTCTGTTATAGATATTATTATATTTCTGTGATATAAATTTTTTTTTGGATTACAGTTGAAATTTGTATTATTTTAAACTGTCATTTTTAATTCTGTCTTTGAAAATATGCCTATCACTGCACTTTATTTCTATAACAAATTGTTCAAAGTAGTCATACTAGCGTGGTAGCATATTTTTATTTTCTGAAATATAGTAATTTATTGACCTTTACACATCAGAGATTCATTATTAAAAGTAATTCAAATTATTGTTAACGAATATAAGTTAAATAGCATTGTGTACATATAGTATGGATAATCACAGTACTTACCATAACTATAATCTAAATTTAAGCCTAATTTGTAGATAGACTTAAAGACAGCATAAATCTGTTTGTGACGTGACTCTTCAAGATTCATTGTTAACACAATATATATAATTAAATGTCATCTACCTAATTCTTTTTCATAATTAATTTACATCATATCTAAAGATTTTCTAAATAATTTAAAAGAAAAAAAGACAATAACAAATAAAAAGTAGCAATTGTGACTGATTTTACGATATACACTGAAGTGACAAAAATCATGGGATACCTCTTAATATCGTGTCGGTCCTCCTTTCGCCCGGCGAAGTGCAGCAACTCGACGTGGCATGGACTCAACAAGTCGTTGGAAGTCTTCTGCAGGAATATTGAGCCATGCTGTCTCGATAGACGTCCATAATTGTGAAAGCGTTGATGGTGCAGGATTTTGTGCACGAACAGACCTCTCGATGATGTCCCATAAACGCTCGATGGGATTCATGTCGGGAGATCTAGGTGGCCAGATCATTCGTTGGAATTGTCCAAAATGTTCTTCAAACCAATCGCGAACAGTTGTGGCCCGGTGACATGGCGCATTGTCATCCATAAAAATCCCATCGTTGTTTGGGTACATGAAGTCCGTGAATGGCTGCAATGGCTCTCATGACTTTGTCACTTCAGTGTATATTACATGATTATATAACATTAGATGAGTAAATTAAGATGAGTAAATAATTCCCATTTCCTATTACATTGAAAGACAAAAAGAATATTATATCCAAACACGTGTCTTTTAATTTCTATACCTGAATATTCATGTCCAAAGTCATTTTATCGATTAAAGAAGAAATCAAATAAAGCGAGGGGCTTATGGGATTAGACTAGGTTTACATGGATCATAGTAATCCTTTCAACCGCCAACTAAGATTGCAAAAGTTTTGAAAGGTGTTTACATAACACATAAAAGAATTATATATAATTCAAATAACATAAGAGACATAATAGGCGCTTGTACATTCTAATGTATGATCATGAAAATGGAATTAAAAAAAAAGAGAAATTTGGATATATGAATAAAATTTATTGATGAGACCAGAACTATAAATCATATATCTATATTTATTCAGTTGTCTTATCCTTTTATTATTTTTTAGCATTATTGTTATTTTTCTATTATTTCACTTTGTGGTTGTGTGAAATTAAGTATTAGGATTTCATCTTGAAAATTTATTAGATGAAGTTTGCGAGAAAAAAATTTATAAATGAAGTATTATCCAGATATATAGTGTAGTGTCTCATATTTCCTAGATCCATCTTTCAATACTTTAAATTGAAAGAAATATAATAAATAAAAATGTCACTTACTTTATTAAATATATGAAATTTTATGAATTTTAGTTAAAAAAATATGTAACGAATAAAAATAAAAATACAACTTCATGCCACTTTTTGAAAAAGTTCATAGTTTTTAATATATATGTATATATACATATATTTAACAAATAATATTTAACAAATTTAGTTAAAGAGAATTCAAATTGTAGATATGATCACAAAAGTTTAAAAGCAAGTCATTCTTTTTTATAAATCCTATATATTAATTTACCATCTTATTGTATTTAAGTCTTGTAAAAACATGTATGTATCATTATATTTTTATAGTAAAATCAAACCAGGCCATGGTGCCCACTAGACCAATTTTCATTAAATTTATGTACCTGTAGAAAATGTGTTGTTGATTTTAAAATTATGATTTATTTTGAGCATGGTAAAGCGTTAAAAAAAGGAATTATTTCAAAAAGTTGTCCTTTTTACTATAAACATAAAATTGTGAGAGTTTGGGAGTTAGTCTCCCCTTACATTTCTCTTAGCATATTCAAATTTTTATTTGGTTTTTCATAAAATAAGCTTTCTTTTAAGATGAAGGTTGTGTCTTGCAACTGTTCTCAAAGTGTTTTTCCAATTTTTACCTGAAAAGTGAGTAATTTAAATGGAAATTTCACAAAATCCACCCATTCTATTTTCTCAAATATTACATAAAGAGCACTTTGTGTTTCGATTTGTAATCAAAATCTCCTGAGGCCAGTTACACAAGTTTCTTAAAGCTTAAAAGTCCGATAAAAGTCCGAAGTTTCGGACTTTTATGCTCTTTTCATAAAAATATATTCATTTTTGTTGAAGAAGTAGAATTATTTCTTTCTAACATGAATGGTAAATATATAACACAAGGTTATTTTTCATTTTCTTATGACATAAACGGAAGCTAAAATGAAAATAGATATTGTAATTTTACTGGAAAAATGAACAGCAAAAATGAAAATTTAGATTAAGAATGGAAAATTAATTTTTCTTTCTTGATAGAAGAAAAAAGGAGTTTATGCAAAATATTCTTACTTATCTTCAGGACACCGTAAGAATTCTAAAGCTTTGTCCCTGTACATAGAACACATTTCTAATACATAGTTATGTCTTGTAAATTTTAGTAATACATGAGACACAATGATGTCCGATTAGGTTGAAGATTGAATAAATAGCAACACTTTTTTTGGTAAAATTCACGGTAACAAAGAAAATATTTATTATGAACAAAACACATTCATGACATTTCTCTTTGTAAATTGAATATTAAAGAAATAAGCTCTGTGTTTTCAGGTGAATTTCATAATAATGTTCAATGAACTTTAAGCCACAATTTGAATGATTGATAGCAAATACAATACAAAAAATTCCTTGATTTTCTATAATAAAACATTTAGAGAACAAATGTTTTACATCACAACTATTTTCTGTAACAAATGGTTCAGGATGTTAATTTTTTCCCTTATACACAGAAAAATCTGTTAGCGATATATATATATATATATATATAAGAGCATTTAAATAATTTGTTTACCGCTTTGGAAACAAATGCAATAAATTTTTATAGATGTTTACTTTAGCTAATAATCGTTTTCTAGAAACTGATCTGGTAGAAAAAGGCCTTTATCTAAACTTCTGGGAATTTTTCTAACTGATTCAATTAATTCAAGATGTCACTTTGCCTCTTCTTGATAAAGATCTTTATTACATTTGTTCTACAAGCTGTTTGTTTTTTTGTAAAATAAACTACTCAAGAGATTTCCTTGCTTTGCAGAAGAAGAAATAATTGAAAGATGGATTAGAAAAAAAAAAGTATATCACTATCTATTTAATAGTTGGGATTTTTTGACATATTTTTTATATTGTTAAGCATTTATCGTTTAAAAGCATTGTAGTAATATTATTTTTGATAATATAGGTCTTTTTTTGAGGAGGGGGGGGGGAATTGTATGTCTGCTAAGAAATATATATATCTAGTTCTTCTTAATTTGTAACCATTTTTGTATTTTTCAAGTTGATGGATTAATTATTTTTGCTTAAATGTTTTATAATAGATGATTCTGGATCAAAAATTTATAATAATCTTTCTGAAACAGATTCTGTTGCTTTGAAGTTATTATAATCGGTGTATCCACAGTGATTGGTAAACATTAATTATAATCGTTATGCAATTCATACATATAATACGAATTATAAGCAAATATTTATAATTTTTTAATAAAAGTATATATTTTGAACGAATTACGCTTGACGATTGCTTGCATTATTAGAATATTAGAAATTTCTCTTATGAAAAACTTCTATGAATGGCATATCAAGATTTTTATCAACTCACTCAATCTATGTAAAATTTTGGTAAAAATAAAGGGGGAGAATTGGGAAAATTCAGGCATAGAAATTACCCAAATTTTTCAAAATTTGAAAAAATGAACACTGTCAGTTAAAGACTTATAAATGGGATCATACATTTTTAGCATTTTTTTAAATAAAAAAAGCTTTAGGTTCTAACAAACAAATTTAAAAATTAAGATTCTTATGAAGGTGTAAAATATTTTAAAAGTAAAAGGAGTTAAAAGTTTTTTTTTATTTTTAGTGACATACAAGATGTGAATAGAAAAACTTACTTTAAATTTTTGAAATTTCATAACATTAATTAATTTCTGCTATATAGTTTTGTAATTGTCATCAAAAGTTCTGTACCATCAATATTGTTGATAGTGAATGTCATTCATTTTAAAAAAATTCTGGGGTTTTGAAATTAAAAGGCTCTCCTTATAAATTCATGGAATGGCATATCATTAATCATGATTAATATAGTAAAAAGTAAAAGAAGAGTTTTCAAGCATTTTTTATGTTTATGAGTGTTTGGCTGTCCTGAATCAATATTTATAAGATTATTGATTCCAAAAACCAAGGAAAATATCCTATAGAAGAAAATGCAAGATAGAACATATAACGCAAACTAAAGTTTTTTAATTACAAAAAATTTAGAAACCAAACATGTTGTCTTTTTTAGAATAAAATGTTTGTTTTATTATTTGTATCAGGAATTATTTGTTACTTTTAAATTTAATGTATGTCCTAAAACATTAATATTCAATTACTTGATGTGACAACAGAATCCATACCATATATAATGCCTTTTTTGTATTAAAACCAGCATTTTCAAAATACGTACTGCTGTATATTATTTTTTTTTTAGTTCTCAAAATTGAATAAAAGTATGTTTTAAAAAAAAAAAACTTTTATATTCGAATTATAATGTAATGAAAAATATAAAAATATTATATTTTTTCGTTAAAATTATTTATAAATCCAAATTTTAGAAATAAAATTATTCTTTTTCAGTCTTCTTAAAATCAATCTTTCTGTAGCATTAAATTTTGTAATGATTGGCTAGAAACACATACTACACTATATAATGTATTTGCAGTTATTTGTGTTAGGTTTATGAGATTTGGAAAAAAAAGTAAATAAATTGAAAATTTTATGATTTTAACCGAACCCCTTATTTCATGTTTTAAGGCAACCATCTTTTATAACGTTTTCTCTTATATCAGTGATAGAAACTATTTATATCTAACTATCTCATTAGAAATAACAGCTCCCCTTAACTGTAGTTAAAATAAAAACAAGTAATATATATAAAAAAAAAATTAAGTCAATTCCTATTTTTTTAATATATTGCAGAAAGTCCTCTATAAATAATTTTCATTCATTTTGTTTAAGTTTATCTGGCGCCATCTATTGGTAACTTAAATCTAAAAACTAAAAATTAATTAATTAAATTTAATTACTGAATTAATATTTTTAAAAACTGTATTAACATCAAGTGTCATCCACAACAAGTTGGAAAAAAAAAATGTATTTGAACTTGATTGGATGAATAAAAAGTATTTTATTAACGATTGAAAATTTGAACAAGATATATATATATATAGGGAGAGTGTGAGCTAGTAGAAGAAATTGAAAAATTAGTTTTTTGTTACTAAGAGGATTTCTGCGTTTTCCATTAAAGAAAGTATTTTATGAATTTAATTATGGATACGTTTTTATATAAAATTTCATAATTTTTTAGTTTGCAGGGTTTTTTATTTTGAAGTTTTTTTTAAATAGTTTGAATTTCGTTTATTAAAGTGCTTACTCAACCATTGGTAACATTATTTTTCATTTTGGAATGTCGAATTGCATCAAAATAAGGTGTTTTAAAATTTGATACATGCCAGGAAATACAAGCTGATATATACAAATGGCTGTTGATATATACAAATGGCTACATAGTTGATATATACAAATGGCAACATAGTTGATAGATACAAAATGATTACATAGTTGATATATACAAATGGCTACATAGTTGATATATACAAATAGTTGATATATACAAATGGCTACATAGTTGATATACACAAATGGCTACATAGTTGATATATACAAATGGCTACTTACGAACTTACTTAAGTTTGTAATAAAAACGATTTTGAAAATTTCTTAATTATATATATATTTTCATTTTGTAAATTATTTATACACAATTATTGTAAGTAAATTGATTATTTCTGTATTTCATAATTTAGAACATATTTTTATATTGCAAAATAATAGCAAAAGCAAGCATCGGAATTTTTAGACTAGAATAAACTTTTGTTAATAAATTACAACATTGCATGACTTTGGGCAATAGGAAAAATAGAACTTATGAAAAATATGTGATTCCTAAATGTCAATTCCAGATTTGAAACTTCACAAATAAATAACTCGAAAATATGTTTGATGCCATTAAAATTTCACAAATTGCATGACTATATCATTCCACAACCACCGTATTCACATCGTACGACTTCCGGCTATTTACTAAGCTCAAAAGACCACTCTGGGGACACTGTTTTCAGTCGATTGAAGAGATTCAACGTGAATCGCCGCAGGCTTTGTAGGCCATTGCTGCCGATGGCTTTTTGGCATGCACTGAGGATTGGAAAAAAGTTGGCATAAGTGCATTGTGTCCGGAGGGGATTACTTTGAAGACGATGAAATAAATTTGGAAGAATAAATATATAAGAACATTTTTATTAAAGAATAATGTTCTATTGTTCCTTCAATAAAAAATATGAAACAAATCTTTGAACAAATACTTTCTCAACATATTGTATAAAAAACAATTTTGTTGAAGACAGACCAAATATTTGTGAAGGCTTAACAGTTATATAATATACATAATAGAGTTAAGGCTTTAATAGGAAATAAAAATCTAAAACATTGTTGGAATATAAATAAAAATATGAAGTTAAATAAATAAATAGAAATCATAAGAAATAAACGTGGATATTAATATGAAGAATAATATGAAGAGAAATAAACATAGAGAAGTAGGGATTATTGGATTTTGTCAGACAGATTTATTACAGAAATTCAATAACTGAAAAACGAAGGTTTTACGACGAGATAAATATCAAGCATTATTCAGGAGAAAATTAATAAAAAATACAAAGCATGTTTTGAGTTGTATTAAACGAACTGAACATTCTTCCTTGAAAATGCTTTCTTGAAATTATATTTGAAAATACCTTTTAATGTATGTGATATTATGTGATATATAATATTCAGGGAAGTAACAATATTACTATCGTTAATTTCAATAATTAAATAATATGAAATGTAATGTATCCTCTTTTTAATATAAAATTATTTGTCTTAAATTTATATATATTTTCTATTTAATAAGCAATTTTTCATGACATTCTATTGTCCCTTTAATAAAAATATGAATCAAAACTTTTGATCAATTACTTTATCAACATTCTGCATAGAAAACAATATTGTTATAGATATTACATTTTATCTCTTTGAAAACCTCCGTTTTTCAGTTATGGTACTTCTTATGCATTAAATCTGTTGGAATCTGTCACACAAATCTAATAATCACTCTTATTTCTTTAAGTTTATTTTTCAATTCCTTCTATTAGCTCACACTCTCCCTATATATATCTTTTTCAAATTTTCAATCGTTAATAAAATACTTTTTATTCATCCACTCAAGTTCAAATACATTTTTTTGAACTTGTAGTGGATGACACGATGTTTGTACAGTTCTTTCATATATTAATTCAGTAATTAAATTTAATTAATTAATTTTAGTCTTTCTTAGATTTAAGTTGCCTATATCAACCAATAGATGGCGCCAGATAAACTTAAAAAAACTAAAGAAAATTATTTATAAAGGACTTCCTGCAATATAGTGAAAAAAAGTAGGAATTGACTTTAGTTTTTTTTAAATATTACTTGTTATTTATATTATTCTTCGTATTATTAACTACGTTTATTTCTTTTTTGTTTTTATTCATATTTCAGGCTATACTAAGCAAGAGAACTAAGAAATATTCCTCTTGAATATTTTTATTAGTTTTGAGCATTAAAAAACATTGAATAAATTTCTGAAAAATAGCTATCATGAAGTTGTGAATATCTAACAGTTTTTCCAATTAAAAAAGATTCTTTTATGAATATTTTAGTAGCATTTAGTAGTAGATATTTGTGAAGGCTTAATAGTTATATAATACACGTAATAGAGTTTCATGTTTTGTTTTTTAATAAGAAATAATAAATCGAAAACAATGTTGAAATAAAAATGAAAAGAAAAAGAAATAAACATAGTTAATAATACGAAGAATAATATAAAAAAAATAAACATTAAGAAGCAGAGTGATTATTGGATTTGTCTGACAGATTCCAATGGATTTAATGCAAAAGTGCCATAACTGAAAACGGAGGTTTTACAAAGAGGTAAATGCCAAGAATTATAAAGAAGACAAATTAAAAAAACAAATATATAAGGCATGTCTTGGATGTAACACTATAAACGTTTACATAGACTATATAAATATACATAGACTAATAAACCATATACATAGACTAATAAATTACGATACAATGATTCTCATTAACATTAGAAAGAGGTATAAATGCGATGAATACTAAGAAACTAAACTAGAGTGAACTAAGAAATATTCCTCTTCGATATTTGTATTAGTTTTGTGCATTAAAAAAACATTGAATAAATTTATGAAAAATAGCTATCATGAAGTTATGAATGTCTAATAGTTTTTCCAATTAAAAAAGATCCTTTTATAAATTTTATAGTAGTAATACGTGTGAAACTGAATAAATGTTACTTTCTTTAATAAATTAATCATTCAATTTAATTTGATAATGGTTCTATGTCCAACATAAGCTATAAGATCAGTCTACCATATGCTGAAAAGTAGACAAAAATATTCCGTCTTATGACGGTGTTCTTTTATTTTTAAGTAGAGGTATAGAATATAATTTTTTTATTTAATAAAATATGCATAAAAATTATGTCGTGCAATATTTCAACTTGATACAGCTTCATTATTTTTTTCATCCGTTATTTCTTCTAAACTACTGTCATAAATAAAATAAATTCATACGGATTAAATTGAAAATTAGTTTAAGTTGAGAATATAATAAATTTTCTATTATTACATAATACATTACTACTATATATATATGCCCACTCTATAATGAAATATACACAGAATAAAAAATGCCATTTAAATACATTAATTAACATAATTATTTAAATAATTGAATTTTTTATTATGATACTAATTAAAATTTAGATTAAAACAATATAGAATGCAAAATATAAGTGTATAACATTTAATTTATTTAAAGGATATATTTACAACCAAAATATATAACAAAGCCCAAATTATTCTATTTAATTAATCGAAAAAAATCCATTGAATATTTAAAAGAAATTATTTACTGATAAATCAATAAGAAACAAAATAATCATAAAAGCACTTTTGTTTAAATTAAATTAATTTCCTTTTAACTTGAAATCAACAGCTACTTAGTACGCATTCGTGAATGATAAGTAAATATAAAATAATCTTTTTTAATTTAATAAACTATGCATAAAAATTATGCCATGCAATATTTTAACTAGTTGCATTCATTATTTTTAACATTTCATTTCATTTCATTCATTATTTTATCTTCTAATAAACTTGTATAATAAAATAATGGGCAGTACAAATTCATGCCAAATTAATTAACAATTATTTTAAGTTGAGAATATAATAAATTTTCTGTTATGACGTAACACATTGTTACTAAATATGTGCACACACGACAATGAAATACATACAGATTAAGAAAATGCATTTAAATACATTAATTATCATAGTAATTTAAGTAATTGAATTTTTTACTATGATACTAATTAAAATGTATATTAAAACGATATCAAATTCAAAATATAAATGTATGTTATTTAATTTATTTAAAAGATATCTTCACAACCAAAATATAACAAAGCCCAAATTATTCGATTTAATTAATCGAAAAAAAAAATTCATAAGAATAATTACAAGAAATTATTTTCTGATAAATCAATAAAAAACAAAATAATCATAAAAAGACTTCTGTGTAAATTAAATTAATTTGCTTTTTAACTTGAAATCAACAGCTACTTAGTGCACATGCGTGAATGATAAGTAGACATAAAATAATATTTTTTATTTTTTAATAAACTATGCACGAAAATTATGTCATGCAATATTTTAACTAGTTGCATTCATTATTTTTAACATTTCATTCCTTTCATCCGTTATATCCAACATTTCATCCATTTTATCCGTTCTTTTAATAAACTTGCATAATAAAATAATGTGCAGTACAAATTCATGCCAAATTAATTATTTTAAGTTGAGAATATAATAAATTTTCTTTTATGACGTAACACATTGTTACTAAATATGTGCACACACGACAATGAAATACATACAGATTAAGAAAATGCATTTAAATACATTAATTAACATAGTAATTTAAGTAATTGAATTTTTACTATGATATTAATTAAAATGTATACTAAAACGATATCAAACGCAAAAAATAAATCTATGTTATTTAATTTATTTAAAAGATATCTTCACAACCAAAATATAGCACAGCCTAAATTATTCGATTTAATTAATCAAAAAAAAAATTCATAAGAATAATTAAAAGAAATTATTTTCTGATAAATCAATAAAAAAAACGAACAAAATAATCATAAAAAGACTTTTGTTCAAATTAAATTAATTTGCTTTTAACTTGAAATCAACAGCTACTTAGTGCGCATGCGTGAATGGAAGCGAAGGATAGGAGGGATATTTCGCACCCGTTATTTCTCAACCAACAACCGACCTGAATAGCGGTGTGTAAGTTCTTTGAAGAAGTTCCAAAACTCTTCCAAGTATTTTCCCATGCTATGTATAGATTTTGAAGTCCCCATGAGGTAAAACTTTTATTTTGAATTACTTTCGATTTGAAATATTTTTCATGTGTTGAAAATTGACATAGGACAATTTTTTTAAAAATCAGAATATATAAAGTTAGTAATATATTACTTTTTTCAGAATTATAAAACTGAGAAAAATTACAATTTGGTTTGTTAAAAATGAGCTACGCCATCAAATATTTTTATATTTAATATTTTTAAATTTTTTTAATAATATTTCTTTTTTAAAATATGTTCAATTTATGTAAGATAAAATATTAATTTTTATAACTTAATGAAAAGCTTATTTAAAAGTGTAATATTCAAATTGTAATATCAGAATTTTGTATTTATTGTTCAGTTATATTTTATATAAATGGAAAATATCTTGGTTTTAATAGGTTGATTTAGTTTCAAATAGTGAAAATAAAAACCACAGTTTTATATAATTGTCAGAAAGTTTAATGAAATATTTTTTTAAATAATATAATAAATTTTTATGTATAAAATAAATTATTGTCAAAAGCAATACACATGGTAAAAATTGCAATGGAAATTAATGCCAAAAATAAAAAAAGTTAATGTATTTTTATAAAAGAATTTATTTCATAAAGCTTACTTACAATGATGTATATATATATATATATATATATACCGAATGGAAAAAAAATTGTTTTTTATATCATATAATAGTTAAAGTGAAATAAAACAAGTTTTTTTTCCATTAGGGATATAACTGTTCTCAAAATATGAATTTTGAAGAATTCTATTGCATTATATTTAATAAATAATTCATTTTGAGTTATTTTCTTCCGTTTAAGTAAAGGTATTTGCATTAAGTTAGTAACATATTACTTTTTCTAGAATTATAAAACGGAGAAAAAAAATAAAAATTTGGTTTGTTTAAAATGAGATACCCATCAAATATTTTTAACATTTTTTTTAATAACATTTCTTTTTAAAAATGTTCAATTGATGTAAAGATAAAATATTAATTTTATAGCTTATTAAAAAGCCATTTAAAAGTGTAATATTCAAATTCTCTATTAATAATCTTAAAATAAATACGTTATCACTGAATTTCTTTACAGTATGTATAAAATAATCTACATAAAAAGCACCTTTATATTGCGTTAATAAGAAAATAGACACTTAAAACATATTACCAATATAATGAATTATCGCCTTTTATAAAGTGATTTTAAACTTATAATTACATGGGCTGAATTGTTCTACAGAAAGTAAGATTTAAATAATTATCTCTGCAAATCTACATTTTTTTTTAATGTTAAGTTTAAAAGTAAATCCCAAATAAAAAATATGACCTATGTTGAAGAATTTATGGTACATCAAAGCACTGTATTCAGAAATTAGAGCTATAAAATAAACTAAAATAAAGTCATTCTTTTTGTAAAATCAAAAAATTCCGGTGTCTTGAAAACTTCTTTTTAACGACGGGTATAAAAATCAATTAGAGTCAGCGCATAGCTACAATTAAATGCCCCATTTCACTCTAAGTTGTTTTTAAAGAAGCTTTTATTTCGTTCAATTAATTTTTATGGGACTAGTGTAAGTTTATTTAAACGTATAGCGTGTATTTTGCAATAAAAATTTGCATTTTGCTCTATTTAAAGTGAAAAGTACCTGATTTATATATTAAAATATGCTTTTTTATGAATTTTGTTAATGCTTTTAAATAATATTGTCATATTTCATTGTCAATATAGTATTTATTAACATGTGTGAACATGATGCTGTCCTGGTTAGAGGTACATGACGTTATCCGAAAATGAGGGCCAAGCAAATAAAACTCCATTGCAAATTTTGGCCGAAAATGGCACTTTGGGGGCCCTTAACTCTTGAAAGGCTTCATGAATAATGTTAACCTTAAGGAATTTTCTGGATAATTTGGGTTTTGTTTGAAGTATGTTTAATGGTTTTTGTAGTATGGTTTTGAATCACTTTTCATGTTTTAGGTTGGGATTTTAAACATTTGTATTTCCAATGTCTATAAGTACTCGTAAGTGAGTTGATCAATTCCTTCTTCTTGAAGTTTCACATTTATCACTTTTGGCATTTTCCCATGCCTATTGAGCTATATAGTGCTTCTAATTGTATTTGGAATACTTCATTCTTCATTTATGCCTAGAATTTTCAAACTTTAATACATTCTTTTGACTATTGAATGTTATAGTGTTTCTTGTACAATTGCAAATACTTCATTCTTCATTTATAAATAGAATTTTCAAACTTTGTTACATTCTTTTCGTTATTGTATGTGATAACGCTACTTGTATAATTTGGAATACTTCATTCTTCATTTCCGACGACATTTATCTTACTTTTGTATATTCTTTTGGAGATTCTTAATCAATTCATTTTCATAAAGTTCTTGATCTGTTCAACATTGCTATATTCATGTGGCTATTGAATTTGTCCCTTCTTGTAGTATTCCAATCAATTACTTCATATATCTCTTGCATTATTAAACATTGCATTCCTTGTTTATTCCTCCGTTCTTGAATATTCACACATGATAAATTGAAATTTGCCGAGAAGATTTCAGCTATATTCTCTTTTAATATCTAGGCGGCAATTCTTATATGTATAGAGAGAGATTTGGAAGGTTAAAAGGTTATTTGTAAAACGAATTTCTATTAAACGCAGACGCGAAACTGAAATGCGATGGAATTTCTCAAACCAAACTTAAAAATTCATAATGTAGAACTTCTTTCAAACAAGCTTGGAAGACTGGAAAAATAAAGAAAATGTCAGTAAGAAAAAAGTTTTACAACTTTAGGAAAAATGTTCTCAACAGAGGGTTTCTTTTAAATCTTGCATTTCGGAAAAAACTAAAAACTGTTTAAGGAATTGTGCTCGTTCAAAAAATTCAAATTAACTTTCATTATAACGTTGCCATGGCCAAAAAATAAAGAATTAACAGTTTAGCGACCAAGCAAGTAGAAAAACAACATGAATGATAACAATACATATATTTTCCACTCGAATAAATTTGTGCTCATAGTCTTCCTATTTCTGTTTTATATATTACAAAGAATGATTTGAAGCACAAAACAGCAAATCTAGGATAAAAAAAAAACATGGTCTTCCACAATCAATATATTAGCATTGAATTTCACATTGATATATTTATAAATACTTTCAGTAATTTCTTTCAATTTAAACTAATCACAAGCAATATTTTCAAGGTAGACATAAAAACATATGCAATAATAAATACTTTTATTGCAATAAAATTTATTTAAAATTTAAATTTTTAAGTAGTAAAGTAAGTAGTTTAGCAAAGTAAAAGTAAGTTAAGTAGTTTTTTTAAAGTATTTTTGAAGTATTTTTTTTTGTAGTAGTTGCAGTTCTGCTTGAAGTACTAATATTTTTTGAAGTAAGCTAAGTACTAAAGCTTTTTGAAATTATTATACTTGAACAGTTAAATTTTTTTTATTAACACTTTTATCTATTCTTCATTTTTGCTGATAATATTTTATCCTGCCCATGTCCTAATCGTCTTTATATTTTCCAAATGCACAGAAATGGAAGCAATTTAAGAAGTTTTAATGATTTTAAATGAAAATAATGTTTCAAGTTATAAAATCAATTCATATAAAGATTATTGCTTAGTTTAATTATATAACAATATGACACCAGTTGAGATTTTGAGCGGATTATCATTCTTACTAAATATATTCGTATATTTCGCCAACAATTCTGACTAACATTAAATGTGATATACTTAAATAAACCTAATTGATTGAATGTAATAGAAGCAGCCTTTAGCAACGAAGTAGTTAAGTATAAGGAAATATGTTGTTAAGTATATGGGAAATTGTTTAAACTTTAAATTTTGAGAACCGTAAATTCTCAATTCCCACTCCTCACATGAATTTTGAGATCAGATTAGCCTGGCGGATTTGGTGATAGTGCATTTGCCTTCTGAAGTTGTGAGATAAGTGAAGTCGAACTGAAAGTTTCCTTGCTATACCGATAATGAATGCATTCAAGTTCTAGATTAAATTAATTACAAGAAATATTTTCAAGAAATGAATAAAAACATATGCAATAATAAATATTTTTATTGCATGAAATTTATTGAAAACTTTTTAAGTACATAAGTAATGAAGGCAAGAATTATATAAATGCAACAGACACAAAGTGTGATTTTGAGCTAATTATCGTTCTTACTACATTACTGTATACGTATAATTAGCCAACGTTTCTGGATAACATTAATTGTGATACATTTAAATAAACTAAAAAATTAATTGATTGAATTTAATAGAAGCAATTTAGCAACGAAAATAGCTAAGTAAGAGAAGTATACAGTCAAGCATAGCAGATAGTTAAGTCTATAGGAAATAGTTACTACGTTGACCAAGAAGAAAGACCAATTATTTTTTTCAAAAACTTTTTATTTATTCTTCCAAATTTATTTCAACGCCTTCAAAGTAATCCTCTCCGGACACAATGCAATTATGCACATTTTTTTTCCAATCCTCAATGCATGCTAAAGAGTCATAGGCAGGGATCGCCTTCAAAGCGCTCTCCGATTCACGTTGAATCTCTTCAATAGATTCAAAACGGTATCCCCGGACTGGAACTAAGTTTTACGTTTAAGGAAGATTAAGGAGAATAAGGTTTAAGTTTAAGGAATAGCTAGAATTCGCACGGTGTGTATACGGTGGTTGTGGAACGATAGGGGTTTCATTTTTAGCAAAAAAGTCACGAAGAATCAATGCAGTGTGTGCTGGCGCATTCAGTGTTTTCGATTCAATCAAGATTTGACGCTTTTGAGGCCCAAAATGGAATTGACCGATCCTTTTGAAATTCCAGCAACATCAGCAAAGTCTCTAATTGTAAATGGACAGTTTGCAAGCACCCTATCTTTAATTTTTGGACTGAAGCTTCGCCGGTTAAGGTTGATGGTCAACCAGAGGGCTCTTCGTCTTTAATGTGTACTCTGCCTTCTTTGAACTGTTTACACCCCTTCAAACCCTTCTTTCCGATATAGGAATTCTCACTCAATGCCTTCTTCAACATTTTATACGTTTCGGCAAACAAAATTTAATGCAAGTTCTTTGACAGACATTTCAAAAATTGCCGGGATCAGATTTAGCGTCTCACAAAGCCCAGCGTAACTCAAACACTAATGAATATTTTTAACGTCAAATTTCCCACAGATGTCAAAGACAGTGCCAGTAACCTGAAAAAAAGAAAAAAAAAATGAAATTCCATAAAGCCCAGGGAATTTTAAATTGAAAATGGGTCTTACTTTTGGACACAATAGTAAAATTTTAAATTTTGCTAACCGTAAATTCTCAATTCCCACTCTGACACGAATCTTGAGATCAGATTAGTGTGGTGGATCTGGTGATTGCACTTGGGAAGTTCTGAGATAAGTGAAGTCGAACTGATAGTTTCCGTGCTACACCGATAATGAACCCATTCACGTTCAGGAAAACCCTTCATCCGAGAGAAAGGTGAGAATCGATGGCTGCCCATTGGGCAATCAAAGACTTCCAGTTATTGATCTTTAAATTTCAAATGGAAAAATTCCCAACCAAATTATCTCGGATATTTTTTTCTATGCAGATGTAAATTTTTCGAACCGTAAAATTAACCTTTTTTTTCTACCAACACTTTTTTTTTATCTCTCCCCTTTTTATGCTGATAATATTTTATCCTGTCTCATGTCCTAATCGCCTTTATATTTTTCAAATGCACTGAAATAGAAGTAATTTAAGAACTTTTAATGACTTTAAATGAAAATGAGGTTTTAAGTTAAGAAATCATATGAAGAATATTATTTAAAGGAATCTACAAAATCCCCCCAAAAAAATTTTTTTTTTTTAAATAATAAAACTATCGATTTTGGGTTAAGTTGTGATAAAAATAATCCATATCGTATTCATGAAAATTACTATATTACACAAAATGAAGAAAAATTGCAAAAAGGAAGGGAATATTAGGGTAAAATTTTAAGATATACGAAATAATGTCTGATATTCATCATGATTTCGATGTATAATTTTTATCTTGATGATTTATATGGCATCATTATTGGTAGATGAAAATTTATTCAAATATCTCATGGTAATTCTTTTTGTTTCAACTTTCACGATAAGGATAATGAAGAAAAAAATCGTTAACCTGATACCCACGATTTAAAAAGAGTCTTCTCTCTATATTTTTTTGTTCATCATACGTTATGTCGAGACATGGAATATTGTAATTAAATCGATTTTTTTCTTATAATCAAGGAATAGTTACTTTAATTTATTTATTTCTATAGATTTAGAAAATTCAGAATAGTGAAAATAGAGAGGAAAAAGGGTTGATTTGTTTGAGGTATTTGGTGAACGAAAACACCGTTATTAATTTACTTCATAGAACTGAATGTTTTCATAATTTTATAACAGAAAATGGATTCTTTATTGAAAAGAGTTCATTATAATTTTTAAAAATCACAAAACCAAGTTTTCAACAACTTTACCAATAATAATAATAATTTAAATGCTATTGGTGTGATTCTATCAACAACGACGGGCAGATGAAGCATGCAGTCAAAATGGAAAGGAAAAAAAAAAAAAAAAAAAAACGTTCTGAAATAAGTAGTAAAAGGGGAAAAATTACTGTAGAATATTTAATGGATATCTCTCTATACAAATATATTATCTACAAATTTGTTGAAAATATATTTGTTATAACTTAAATAATTTAAGAAAATTCCATTAATACTTAGGAATATCTTAGAAATATATTTTTATTTCGAATTTTAACTAGGATAAGTTAATTATTTTTATATAAGTATTTATAAACGAATTTTTACAAAATAATTTTATTTACTTTGAAAAATTACTTTTTATAGGTAGTGCGATAATTTTCATCTGAATTATCTATGAAAAATTATTAAGCGAATAGAAGTAATTTAAAAAAAAAAGTTCACAAAAAATAAAAATAATAATTCCTTAAATTTAAAAAATAAAGTGTGAATATCATATTTTGTTAAAAATCCTTTCCTGATTTTTTTTTTATTGTACTTGCGTTTGTGCATAAATCTCATATAATTTTTTTTTAATATTTTAAAATTCAAATATTGTTAAAACTGTACTTGTTAATTTTTATTGGGGGAAAAAAATTCGTAAAAATAATAAAAATATAAAAAAAAATTCCTTATAAAAAGAATTCTTTTTAAAAAAAATAAAGTATGAGGATCATATACTATTAAAAATAATCTCCTTAATTTTTTTATTGTACTTGAGTTTGTGTATATATCTGATACAATTTTTTTTTAATATTTTAGAATCCAAGCATTGATAAAAATGTACTTGTTATTTTTTAATTGGTGGAAATTCATAAAAAAATTAATTAAAAAAATATTCCTGTGAAAGGGAGAAAAAGGTTTTGTTATATCATCTCAAGTTATATCAATATTTGTTGTATTTTTAGTTAGTTTAGTTTTAGTGGAATTTCTTAACGCAATCTGAAATAACACTTAAAAAAGTTTTGCTTAGAAAACTATTTTGTTAAAAAATACTACTTTTAAGTGGAACTTTAAAAAAAAACTTAAAATATTTTTTTAATGCTCTGAAAAAAAGTAGTTTTTTTTTCTTGTGGAATTACCAGAAAATAGTTTCTAATTTTTTTTCTTAACTCTGTTATATTAGAAAAGTAAGAAGTTTCGATAAGATTTAATGAACATTTTTATTTCCACAGAAGTTTTCAAATATATTTTCCTAATATTTTATCTCAAATATTGTTATAAATGTTTTTTTTTTTTTACTACCTCTTATTGTTTTACGTGAAAGAAACATAATATTCTAATTTATAAGAATCCTGAAGTACAGTTATAAGAGCTAATATTCTAATAAATAATTAATTTCAGTTATAAGAGTCCAATTTTTTTTTATTAAAAAATTGTTTTGTAAAATTTATATTATTGTGGAATTAAGTCGATATTTATTTTTTTGTTATTGTTTTTTTTTCCAAAAGTATAATATTATAAGACATAATTATAATAAACTAAATTTTTAAGATATTATGGTGTACTAAATTCGGAATTCCTGAGTATTAGGAAACATTACGTAGGTAAATATAATTCTGTTTTCTAACATGCAAATTATGATAAAATATTTGTGACATTTTCTAACTAATTTTATATTTGAAACAAGGCTGTCATGAGTTAAAAAATCAAAATAGGTATAATTATATATTAAATATTTTTTTTTACTATTTACAAATATAAGTCATTTTTTACTATATTACAGATATTAATTGTAAGTCATTAATAGCATTAATGACTTATAATTAACAATTTAAATTCTGGTATTTATATTTTCTCTAATCAAACAATATTAATAATACGTTCTGCTTGATACATTGATATAAGTTAACATATTGCAAAAATGAATCTACAACAATATTAAAAGGTTTACGAATACTCTTAATAAACAAAATAGAATAATATTGTAAATATTGTAAAAGTAATTACGATTTATATTTTCTTAAAAATATAGGTAATATTAAAGATTATTATTCAAGAAATATCAGTCATGTAATCGAGGGCTGGCCAACACGCGGCCCTTATTTTTACAAAAATATATTTATTTTATATTGGCCACAGCAGTGAAAAACCAAAGTGTTAAAAAATAAATTAATTGTGCATACATATATTCTTAAATCAACGGCCGAAGTCATAAGAAAAATATCTTTGATTTTAAAAATAATATTCTTACGAGTATATGACAGATATTTTCAGTTTATTTATATGTTCACAGAATAATTAAATTATATCCTGCGAACTTAAAATGTGCGCGCATATCGGAACATATGATATAACAGGTTGTAATAAGAATATAAAAATGTCTATAGTGGGTCTAAATCTAATATGGTGATATATATTTTATTTTAATTTTATGATAATATATATATATATTTATACACGGATTTATGATGCATTTCCAAAGTGGCCCGCAAGGTCATTTGGGTTAGCCACCCTGATGTAATCTATCAATAAGTTAAATACAAAAGCAATTTTTTTAATAGGATTAGTTACACCATTTGCACAAGCAAAACGTAATAAATTTTTACAGGGTGAAATTTTTATTTTTTATGACTTTCATTTAAATAATAAGAGGGTCAGGATCCACAGGGGTACTAAAAAACGATAAAAAAACTTATAAGGTGGAAAAAAACTTATTTCAGAGAATTGGCGAATAAAATTTGCTAACTTGAAAAAGATTATAAAATTTAAATTTAAATAAAGAAATCAAAATAATTGGCCGAATATTTTTTTAACAAAAAATTCTTGATTAAAAAGCTTTTGTCCTTCAAAGAATTCTGAAATTCATTGGTTTATTTTAATTAAAATACTTCTCATAACTTGCATTCCAATATAAAATTTATCCACAATGTCATAAGAGACATAAACAATTTAAGTTTTTTAAACTTTTTTTCCGAGTGCTCTTTGTGAAGTTAGTTTTAAATAAATTTTTTCTATTGAATATATTAACTAAGGAGATAAAATTTAAATGTTTTTTCAATGGAATTACATTCTGTCTTTTTTTATGGTTTAACTTTTCTTCCAAATCAACTACCTTAGAGAAAATCACTGTATCTGTGGAATCTATAAATACTTTTTTTCTTGAGTTGTTTTCTACATTCCATTTCACTTATTGAGCTAAGGGATTTTATTTCTTCCTATCCGTCTGCGGAATTTCTTAACGTATTCTGAAATGACACTTCAAATAGTTTTGCTTAGAAAACTTTAAAACTATTTAATGCTCTGAAAAATTAGTCTTTTTTTTCCTTGTGGAATTACCAGAAAATAGTTTCTAAGTTTTTATTCTTAACTATGTTATATTAGAAAAGTAAGAAATTTTGATAAGATTTAATCAAAATTTTTATTTTCGCAGAAATTTTTCAAATACATTTTAATATTTTATCTCAAATATTGTTATAATTTTTTTATTTTCTACCTTGTACTGTTTTTTATTTGTACGAAATATAGTATTCTCAGTTGTAAGAGTTAATATTCTAATAAATAATTTTAATATTCTCAGTTATAAGTGTCCAATTTTGTTACTATTAAAAAAATTGTTTTGTAAAATTTATATTATTGTGGAATTTTGTCGATATTTATTTTTTTTGCTATTCATTTTTTTTTTTTTCAAAGATTATTATAATTTATGACATAATTAAAATAAACTGAATTTTTTAAGATATTATGGCGTACTAAATCACGAGTATTAGGAAATATTGCGTTTGTAAATATAATTCAGTTTTCTAGTATGCTAATTATGATAAACTTTTTTTTCTGGCATTTTCTAATTAATTTTATATTTAAAGCTGGCTGTCATGAATTAAAAAATCAGAATATGTATAATTACTTTACAGATAAAATTACATATTTTTTTTTTACTATTTATTAATTAATAAAAGTTGAATTTCAAAAATTGAAAGTTGAATTTAAAACAAATGACATATTAATGCAAATTTAAGTATTATCTATTTTTATTTTATTACCACTTTTTATATACCACTTCTAAACATTTCTTTTCCGATATAAGAATGCTCACCGAATGCCTCCTTCTACATTCTATACGTTTACGCAAACATAATTTAATGCAAGTTCTTTGCTCAATTAATTCAGTACATTTCAAAATCGCCGGAATCAGTTTTAACGTCTCACAAAGCCAAGCACTAAAGAATATTTTTTGCGTCAAATTTCACACAGATGTCAGGGACAGTGCCAGTAACTTAAAAAAAAAAAGAAATTCCATAAGCCCCAGGAATTTTAAATTGAAAATTGACCTTACTTTTGGACACAGTAATAAAATTTGAAATTTGCTAACCGTAAGATTCTCAATTCCTTCCTGACATGAATCTTGAGATCAGATTAGTGTGGTTTATCTGGTGATTGCACTTGTTATTTCTGAGATAAGTGAAGTCGAACTGACAGTTTCCATACTACACCGGTAATGAACCCATTCACGTTCAGGAAAACCCTTCATCCGAGAGAAAGGTGAGAATCGATGGCTGCACATTAGGCAATCAAAGATTTCCAGCTATTGATCTTTAAATTTCAAATGGAAAAATTCCTAACCAAATTACCTCGGATATTTTTCTATGCAGATGCAAATTCTTCGAACCGTAAAATTAATCTTTTTTTTTTTACCAACACTTTTTTTTAACTCTCCTTTTTTTGGTGGTAATATTTTATCTTGTTAATGTCCAAATCGACTTTATATTTTTAAAATAACAGAAATAGAAATAATTTAAGAACTTTTAACGACTTTAATGGAAAATGAGGTTTCAAATTATGAAATCAATTCATAGGAAGATTTATTGCTTAATGGAATTAAGCATTGCTTAAAATAATAAAATTATCGATTTTGAGTTAAGTAATGATCAAAAATAATCCATATCGCATTTTTATTCATGAAAATTATTACACAGAATGCAAAAAAAGTAAAAAAGGAATGAAATATTGGGATAAATTTTCATGATATAGGAAACAAAGTCTTATATTCATAGTGGTTTAAGTAATTATTGAGATATATAATTATTATCATGAGGATTTATATGGTATCATTATAACGAAGGGAAAAATCGATAATCTGGTAACAACGATTTAAAAAAAGAGCTTCCTCTCTCTCTCTCTCTCTATATATATATATATTATCATACGTTATGTCGAGACATGGAATATTTTAATGAAATCGATTTCCTTTCTTTTAATCAATGAATAGTTACTTTAATTTAATTATTTCTACAGATTTAGAAAATTCAGAATAGTGAAAATAGAGAGGAAAAAAGGTTGATTTGTTTGAGGTATTTTGTGAACTGAAATATTAACACTTAATTCGCTTCAAAGAATTGGGTGTTTTTACATAGTTTTCTAACAAGAAATTGAGAAGAGATCACTATAATTTTTAGATCTCACAAAACCAAGTTTTCAACAACTTTACCAATAATAATACTAATTTAAATGATATAAATGTTCTATCAACAATGATAGACAGATGAAGCATATATTGGATGATGAAAAGATTAAAAACGTTCTGAAATAAGTAGTAAAATAAAGAAAAAAATTGCTGTGGAATATTTTAATGGATATAATTGTTTTGGATTATCTACAAATTTGTAGACAGTTTATTTGTTATAATTTAAATAATTTAATTAAGTTCCATAAATATTTGGGAGTGTTTAACTCTCAGAAACTTACTGCAATTTCAAATTTTAACAAGCATTAGTTAATTATTTTTATATAAATTTTTGGAAGGATATTTAATGACGAATTTTTTTAATGAAGATTTTGTTTATGAATAAAGAATTTGTTTTTATAGATATTGCGATAATTTTCATCTGAGTTATCTACGAAAAATTATTAAGCGAATTGAAGTAGTTTTAAAAAAAAAGTTTATAAAATAAAAATTCCTAACTTTAAAAATAAAAGTTAACGAATTTATAAAAGAACACATATTGTTAAAAAAAATCCTTTCCTGATTTTCTTTTTATTGTACTTGTGTATGTGAATATATTTCATATAAATTTTTTCTCTTAAATTTTAGAATTCAAATATAGATAAAAATGTACCTGTTAATTTTTAATTTTTCGGCAATCTTAAAAAATAATGAAAAAAAATTATTCGTGTGAAAGGGAGAAATAGGTTTAGTTGTATCATCTCAAGTTATATCAATATTTGTTGTATTTTTAGTTACGTATGAACAAACAATAAAAAGTTAATAGGATAAAAAAAAGATGTGGCATTCAACCACTCAGGACATTTATTGGGGCCATTACTGAGAAGGTTAGGCCGGCATAAAGATGGCTCTTCTGATGCCTGTTCTGTGAGATATATGATACAAAAACAGTTATAATCTCCCCCTTTTGTTCAATTGACGTCCTGGTAAAGAGCCAGAAATGAAAAAGACATCGCAGATCTTGTAGTAGCATGTTTACGGGATTTTTTTTTATTTTTAAATGTCTGGACAAACGATCATGCTTTGAAGCACAGTTGTATGCTGAAGTATTTGGTCTGTGTATGACTCCACAGAGAGTTTTGATGGATGGCCTTCTTTCTGAGTGACTAAATTGGAAGAATTGTAACTGTCTCTGAAGGGTGTCCGAAGCAGGGGGTGATACGTCACTATTAAGTATGACGGTTTTGTCAAGACGACAATGACTGAGCGATTTTTGGGTGAGGACAAGAGTGTGTTATCTCATTTCAATTGTATAAACTTTGAAGATTTTTCTTTGCTTTTTGATTTACTACTGGAATGGGAATTGATTCAAACTATATCACTGGAGTGTAAATAATTGCCACCGCTTTCTTGATTTTGCTTTTTTAAATATTAATGTCTAGAGAATTTCTTGAATGGGTCCTCTTCAATATATAATTTCATATGAGATTTCCATAGATCAATATGAGGTTTTTGTGTAATGGATTCACACCATGATTCGGGATGACCAGTTAGGCTTTCATCCTAATCTGCGTCTGGTACATATGGGTATAATACTCTTTATTAATAAACCTTGTCTGTTCAGTTACAATAGTCTTCAATCACAGATTATAGTAGATTTGAAACTTTCAATAAATGTTCTTATATTTTCATCTTAAAGCTGGGGATTTCCAAATAACTTTTCAAGTTCTAGCAGGCATGTCAATTATATCCACGTTAAAAAAATTCACAAGCAGAAACCTTTCTACATACAAGGTTATAGAACATGCTGGCAATGGCTTTACCAGCTATATATTACAATTTTAGGGTTAAAATAATACACTGAGAATTCAAGAGCTCCTCATCCAAAGTCGTCAGTAGAAGTCTTGAGATTAGCCATTTAATGTGTTGGTGATCGTATGTCACAGTTATTTCTGTTCCATTGAATTATCCACGATGCTACTTCAGAGCCTAAACAATTCTTCTCCTTCACACACAATTGGTGCTCCGTTGGAGATGAGCAATGATTGAATACTTCATACGATGTCCCCTGACATTTTCTTGAAGCAACATGGAATCGATGATGTAATTAGTTTGCATTGGTTTATAAAATATATGGCTTAGTGCCATCAGCTTGTTTTAACATGGAAGGTGTGATGAGACCATTTTTAGTAGAGTTTCAAACACTTCAAGCTGGTCGTATCTTCATTCTCATTGAAAATTTTCTTGGTAAGACATTATTCTGCAAAGTACGGTTTGTATCCACGAATTGTTAAAAGAATGACTGTAC